>CANSZD010000843.1:0-124103 GCA_947648045.1 Beta corolliflora
CCTCTTGGTTCAGGGATGCACATTGTGAGCAGAGGAAGTATTCACTTTTATATCCAGAATGCTATGATGCCCAATTTCTACATTTCCACGAGCTAAATCTTCCTTGGTCACTTTTGGCATCCCTCTTGAGAAGATGAATAACGGACTTGCCGAAGGCATCACTTAATCCCAGAACTGGATAGAGAATAGGCACTGAGATGATGGCTTACTACTAATGCTAAGGTTTAAGTTAGTTTGTTCTGAACAGGTTCCCTTGCTCTCAAATGTAACTTGCAGCGATGAACCAGCCCAAATCGAGAGTTACATCAAACGTGAGGCTTCTTTTGGCACGGCCCCTAAGACACTTGTTTCACTCGCCATGTATGAGCAATCCAACCATAATAAGCTTCCTCCCTCCATACACTGATAATCTTGATCCATTCTCAAGTGACATGAGAAATGGGAGCTTTTTAGAATAGACCAAGCATGATTAAGAATCCAATCAGAGTCTGGTTTTTGTAGCCTACGAACACCAGCTGTAGCATAAAGGAAAAGAGAAGTACCTTTATGAGAGTTCTTTGAATCTGCTTCTCTGCCCACCGCAAAAGTGGTTTTATTGCACCTTCAAACCGTAGAGTTACGTGCCACTCTATCAAGCCCAGGCTCAGTCTCCTACTATTATAAGCACGCCCACTCTGTCCCTGGGCTTTCTGTATCCCTCTGAATAGGATGTCAAAACGATAGGAAGATTACTATTTTTCTTGAGCGACAGATGCTTCATATATGTATACACGAGTCCCGTACTCCCACAATCAAGCCACGACATAAAACTTGACGGTCCAACCGGACCACAAAGAATAAAGAAATTGACCCAGTATAAACACAAGAAAGCCAAGAAAAGCAGGCAGAGGAGGCTCGTCAATATTCTAATCCATTTCTTACGTGTAAATGGATTTGCTTGGGGTACTTTATCCTTTGAAAAACTAGGGCTGGAAATATCTCTCACGGAATGCATAGAGGAGGCTTTCCATTGATGATATCAGTCCCACCATTTGAATCACCACCTTCAGGATCTAATCGACGATATTGAGAAAAATCTTGTAATGACGAAGATAGCTCTCATGTTCATCTGCCCGGGACTGCTAAAACTAAATCCATGGCCAGAACCTTTTGAGGTGATAATCCAGCTTGCATGTATGGATGGAGGGACGAGTGCCGCATGGACGGACGATTTGTTGCAGATGAGATGAATTCTGTGATTTTGCTAAAGACCATTGTTTGCTTAAAATCCAGGAACACTCATCTCTGTTCAGCTATAAGTTGGACCACTTTTTCAGACCAAAAAAATCAGCATTCAGAAATTCTGTAAACAAGATGAAAACAAAAGCACATGTCAGAAAATGTAACTCCACCTTCTAACATATCTATTCTGATCTCAACTCCTGATAATTCCTTTTTCTATAGGCATATTAAGCAGAACAATTGAAGTGAACAAAGAAATCTTAAGAGCTAGCAAAAACAGTACATATCTAATTGCTCTTTGTGGACATAGACAAATGAGAAGAAAGGTAATTTAACATATAGACAAACACATGAACTCACTAACTTCAAGGTATATCAGCACATAGGGTAAAAAATTACTTGTGTTTGAGAGATTTCAAAGCACATTTTCAAATAAAATAGTTAGAATTCTCTAAGGAGTTCGTGTAGAACTCCAGTGCAGTTAACAATATAGGCTCAATAAATTACCAACCATGCTAGACCCAATAACAGATGTGCCAGAGGCCACTGGTTTAGGTTAAGTAATTGCCTAATTGATAGATCAGAATTTGAGGCATCCCAAGATTCTTAATCACAATCTCTTGTCGCTCTACAATTATTCAAATAAGCCCCAACAAATGACACATTCGTAGATATAATGATAGTTGGACTATAAAACTATTGAAAACAAATTCATACCTTGCTGATTCTAAAACATGCTAATGACTCTATTAAGGTCCACAAGATTGTACACGGATTCTTTCCACGATTTGCTTATAAGAGGAAACCAAGCTAAAAACAGGCTAATACACCCATCTCCGACATTTATCCCCAACAACAACCCGTATTACTACCACTATCGACGGATTTTGGGTGGCAAAGATGTATGCATTCTAATCCTCAATCATTGTTATCCCTACTAACACTGATACACTGATTCAGCAAATACTAGTAGTGAAGCTGTTTCCAACACACTCATATTCAAAGCATTTTTTTAAAGGGGATAGTTTAAAGAGGGAAAATTAATACAAAGTTGACCCCCCATTTCCCAAATTCTCCAATGACCCGACTTTTTTTATCCCTTCACAGAAATTAAGTCACAAATTTCAGGAAACTCCCAATCACATGTCACATTTACGATATAATAACCCTTATTTTCCTCCCTCTACTACAAAAAAAGGTCTTATAACTTTTGATTTTCAAAGTGGGCATCTCAAATTGTTTTCTCTCCATTTCTAATTTTTCAGGTCAATAAATACACATAACAATCATATTAACATCAACTGATGAACAAATGAAATACCCACAACACAAGTTACAAAATTTCACACAATAATTCCAAAAATCAAACTAAGCATACATTAAAGTACTACAATAATCCCAAATCTAAAATCTTTTTTGCAATGTAAATCAAAACTAACCTCCAGAAACCGCTGATTTTGCATAAACTGTGAACAGATCATAGAGTAGTATTGAATCTTCTTCCTGAGAGTCAGGATTTTGGGTTTTAAAATGCAAAAAATGTGAAAGAAACAGAAATCAGAGAGAGAAAAACAGTTGGGTGGGAAAAAAAATAGTGAAGTGAATGAAAATGGGCAGCGCATATAGAGTGAAATCTTCTTCTTCTTCTTCTTTCTCTCTCCTCTTTCTGCTGGTGTGATCTGATCTCCGGGTTTCAGGAAGATCCAACGGAAGCAACCCCCGCACAAAATTTCCCTTTATTTATTTTTTAAAAAGACTATTTTTTTGATTTTTTTGGGAAATGGTGCTTTATGTAGTAATTTTGAGTGGGAATTTTGTGCGGAAAAGGCAGGACAAAGAGGAAGAGGTGTGGTAGTATATGAACGTGTGAGATTGAAGTCAAAATTATGAAAATTGGAATTTCTAGATTTTTTACTTTTGCCCTTAAATGGTGGATTTAAGATTGCTATATTGATAATCAAAAGTAAGTAGTATAAATTAACATGTGATTGTACTATTTTACTTTTGATAAAGTATTTTTGTTTTTGTCTTTTCACTTCAAAAAAAAAAAAAAATTTTTTTGTCTTTCTTTGGAAAAAACTATTGTATATTTTGTGTCTTATATTTAAAATCTTTTTTGTGTGTAATAAGGGTTATGGAGCAAAATAGTAGATTGTGTTGTATAGTTAAAACTAGATCATACTCGATTTCCTTCCTTTTGAAAGAAAAAAAAATCATACTCGATTTTTTAAATTTATTGATGGAAAAAGGTTTAACTCTTAAACAAATTATTTGAAAAATGGCCCACTAATTAGAAAGAATTTGAAAAATGGCCCTCTACATGTAGATCTAGGGTTGTGTTATATATTGCTTCTTCAATCTTTCAAACACAGTGCAGTTTTTAAACTTAATCTATGATGGAGCAATGTTGTAGTATTAAGCGACTAACTCAATTTAATTATATAACTCTACAAGATGTAGAGCTAATTGTGAGATTTAGTTTGATCAATTATCATATTTTTACATTTATTTAATTTTTAACGATTTTGATAGATGCAACTCTATATACTAACTATAAGTATTAAAAATATCTCCTAATGGTCAGTATTAATTTATATGAACTTAATTTAAATAAAAGATTTGGAGAAAAATAAACATATTAAATAGAATATTGGAGTAACTCATAAGTACAAATTTACTATAATGCCTCGCACTCACTCAGTATTATTAGACCATTGGGCGCTGCTGATTTATTACATTCCTCCATAATGCGGTAGACGGCCTAAATTGGGATTAATTATTCTTCCAACAACTTGAGGAAAATAAAAAATTACTAACCCTGTCAAACACTCAAATGTTATGATGACTAAGTCAATTATTATGAACTTGGGTTAACATTGCAAAATTCCTAAAATATGAAAAAGTTATAATCCATCTCATATCATTATGCACAAACAAAGCACAATATGCAATTGGTCAGTCTCTTTGTTTTCTTCACATCACTTAAACAGTTGGGAATATCACAATATAATTATACTTAAGCCATGACTAAGAATAAAAAATGACTCAATAGTCAATACTATACTATATGGCATGATCACTTGATCAGTTATGGTTTACCGATTATTGGTATGTTAGGTAGAAGGAAGGATCAAAGTTATGGGGAAAGTTGTTGTCATGAGGCATCATTCACTAATCACTACTGTGTGTTTGAATTGAATGAGTAAAAGTTGATGATTAAGTGATAAAACCATTAAGATATTTCTCACAAGCACCAAATTTGAAGCTTATACGTCTCCCTCAATTACAATTTCATGTACTCTTGACTCGTCATATTTTCCCCTCTAATACTATCAACATTCAAGCAGCAATAAATGATTACGTTTTTATTGGTGCCAATTTCAGCTACATTGATTTCAAGCAAGCTTCTTTAGTGGATCATGGGCCCATTAAGGTATATATCCACTTCACCCAAACAAGAAAAGAGGAGGCAAAAATGGTTCCACTTCACAAACAGAAGTTGACTTGGAAATGGAAATATGGAAATATCCCAGGTGTTCTTTCTCATCTTGTAGTTTTGTACCCAATCATCCAACTAGAGATGACAATCCAACGGACTGATGTGGATATTCATATTAGGTAATTAATGAGATATACTCGATTTTTCTAATTGATATATTATATAGTTACAAACCAAATTCTAATTTTTAATGTAACGGTTTAAATATCGGTATTGATTAACTATTTTAGATATACTCGTTTCACATCATCAATCGATATATTATTGCATATAAAATTTCGTATAAATGTAAATAGTTGAAAGTATACGAAAACATAAATCTAGGGATGAATATTTGAGGCTAAAAACACTCTATGATTTACTCCAGTCGTCCATCAATGTACTCTCATTTCTCCCTTTTTTCGGGTTTTGATATCTGTAATTTATATAAGGAGATGAATCAAACAAAACCTCATATAGTATGTTTTTTCTTATCTATTGGAAAAAAAATTAAAAGATTTTCCTCACTTATAAATAATGAAATTAGAAATGGAAAGTACATTGGAAATGGAGGGAAGGGAGTATATTCCCGACTTTACGGTTGCAAAACACTCTATGATTTACTCCGTCGTCCATCAATGTAATCCTCATTTCTCCTTTTCGGCCAATGCATATTTGTACCACTAATATTTTTAAGTACATATTAATAAAAATTATAAAAGGTTGATTTTACGTAATTTATATAAGGAGATGAATCAAACAAAACCCCATACGACTATGTTTTTTTTTACATTGGAAAAAAAAAATTAAAAGATTTTCCTCACTTATAAATAATGAAAATTAGAAATGGAAAAGTCCATTGAGAAATGAGTACGAAGGAATTATATTCCGACTTTACGGTTGCAAAAAGATATTGAAAGAGCTCACAAAAAAACAAGTAAATGCGTCTGCCGGGAGTCGAACCCGGGTCTATTGCTTGGAAGGCAATTATCCTAACCGTTGGACTACAAACGCTTGGTTATGATATTGGGAAGAGAACCTTAATAATAATCTAGTAATACGTACCCCCAAGAAACTATGCTCTTTTTCCTACCAAAAAGAAGAGAAAAGAAACCGTGCTCTATTTGAAATGCTATATGCCTATGTTACTAGTTTGACAAGATCACAAACATTCAACCAATATTTAATAAGACTGCTAATTATATTTTTAATGCAATTTTTTATCAAAGTTTGATGTATTGAGGAGGAAATTTTTGGAAAAGAAAACCTGATGGCATATTGAGTGGCAATTATTCCTCAATTCATGTATAGCCTTAAACTATATATATTTTATTGATAATGGACATATATTTATTCTCTTTTTCTAATGGTAATTAGGAGAAATGTCTTACCGAAATGCAAGACTTTTTACGGTAGGTTTGGTAGTTGGTTATAAATGATGGTAATGGGAATGAATTTATGTGTGAATTTGTGAAGAATATCGTCAATTCCATTGGTAATCTTCAATTTATCCTAAAAGTCATTTCTTCTTGAATTTTCATTCCCATCCAATACCTCTGTAGGTGGTAATGAGTGTAATAGAAATTGCTTCCCCTTGAGACAAAAATACAAGTTTATGCGTGAGATTCTTTGCCCATGTAGAAAAATGCCTCTCCCATGTAGGGATTTTGGCGATCTTCCTAATAACATTACACTTAAAATTCATTTCCATTACAGCAATTTATTAACGACTACCAAACAAGACCGTTAGGGTGGGGGAAGGGTTAAGGGAATCTCCACCCCTTAGGCTCCGGTTTGGTAGAGCAAAATATTTTCCGAAAAACTATTTTCCCTTATTTCTAATTTTTACATTGTTTGGTTTTGAGAAGGAGTGTACTTCCCTGGGGAGTAAAATTCTTTCTCCCAATGATGTAAAATCATTTTCCTTTTAAAATGAAAGTTTAAAACTGTTTTCCTTCCTTTCCTTATCTCTCTTGTACACTCCTCTCACTACCTCCTTACTTTCACTTTCATTTTCCTTTCTTTTCATCATTTTCTTACATGGAACCAAACAACGGAAAACTAATTTTGGAATTGTGTTTTCCATTGTATATTGTTTTCTATGAAAATTATTTTACACCGAAAATGTTTCTACCCAACCAAACGGAAACGCTAAAGTGAGACACAAACTCACAAAGTTTACCACTAGTGCAAGCTTTACTTGGTATAGTAGTATATGTATATTCTCTTCTAGTTGTTGGATTTGTGGAGACTTAGAGCATGTTTGGTTCCAACGCATTGAAACGGAAAAGGAATGGAATCAAATAGAGGAGTGATATCTTAACAAAACTTGTTATCTTTTATTGGATGTTTGGTTCAAACTTGGGCGAAAAGAAAAGGACGCCATTACCACCAAAGCACTACCAACAAATGGATTTGTTACTTGAGGAGAAAGGGAATAAGGTAACAAACCCGGGGAAGGAGAGTTTAATTTGAACCAAACAAGAAAAAAGAAATATGTATTTGATTCGTTTCTTGGAATTTCAAAAAATGTTCGAACCAAACATGTTCCTAATGTAGTTCTAGATATGTTCCTTTTGAGATTATGCTTTTAAAGCTTCATCCATTAAATAATCCATTTACATGAGATGAGATATTTAAATCCAACTCAATAACTACAACAACATATCAATGTTCTTATATAATTGACCTACCCAGTAAATACATGTAGCTATCTTCACACTTTTGCGTTGAAATGCTCGCTATATTTCTCTAATGGTTCTTTTATTTTTGAATTTTATTCTATTCACACTTTAATTTGACCATATATACTTTAATCAATGGAAAACAAATTATTCTATGAAATGTTGTTAAATATTTCTCAAAGTATTTTAAGGATTTATTGTTCTTTATTAATAGCTAATCAAAGATATAAATAGTCGTAATCGTACTCGATCTCAAAAATATAAAAATCAAATTGGATAAGCTAATGACCCAAGGATCCAACGGAAAGCGTTTATACTACCTTTTTAATTCCTTGTAATTTGGTTTTACTTTCTCTCCTAAGTGTTGTAAGGGCCACTAATGACCCAAGTAGTAATTAGTATGTAAACTCTCTTTATTTATACAGATTTTTCAATGTCAACAAAAATGGATAAGCTATTTACAAATGGACGAAATATGTATCTAAGCCTCTAATAAATTTCTAAGTTCTAACAAACAAAACTGAAATTTCCAATGGGCTTTATTGCAACATTACTAAAGACTGTCCCCAAACTATAAGACACGTACTTGAGTACAGCCCAACCCATAAGACCATAATGGATAATGTAACCGCACTATTGGGATTGGGCACCTGCCATTTTTGGATTTGGGCGAAAGTATACAAAACATTTCCATCCATGAACGTCTTATTCAAAAATATAGAGAAATAAAAGCAATAAATATGTAGAAGATAATTGTTTGGTTAAAATAATATTAAGAGATAAAAAGATTTTAGAAATATATATCCATCAAAGAGGTATTTTAAAATACCTCATTTTTCTTAAATTTTAGAAATATACTGTAGTACGTAATCTAACTATGTTTATTGTAAACAATATGTTCAATATTACAGATATCACAAATACCAAGCTGACGAGGTGGAATTTCCTAAACATATATCAAGATATGTTTTACCATAAATAATGCTAATAAAGTGTTTCTTTTTGTAACAAATTTATAATAATGATGAATGGTCTAACTAAGTGTTTGGTTTATAGCATAATCATAAGGCATTTATATATTTTCCATAAAATTTCAGCCTTTTTTACTTGCATATTTTTCGTACTTGGATTGAAGAAGTTATTACAGTGATGTTCTCATCTCATATGAGAGCCGTTGAACACTTGAACCGGTTTACACTTTTGAAGATTTATGAATGAATGAGTTAAACATCCATGACCCTAATGCATTTAGTTGAAGTTTTCTAGGCAAATGATGCATGATAAAACTTGTAATAGGTAAATATTCTTGATTTTTACACAAAACAACTATCCTGGAATTAGAAGTGACTTAGGTTTTATGGACACTTTATATGCATAGCATGTCCAATGTTCGACCCTTATTGGACACATCACTCATCAAACATTCCAAATTAAACGATATGCCCTAGACAGTTAGATTTTTTATATTAGTGGATACTACATCCTTCCGTTTCTTTTAATATACACACTTTTCTTTTCCGTTTCTTTTTAAAATTTCATCATTGTTGTTTTTTATTCTTGTAAAATGTTCCATCTACTTTTTCCTTTCTTTCCTCCCCTGTCATCCCTTTTTTAATATTTCAACCCACTTTTTGGTTTATCTCTCTCACTTTTTGAGTTCCTCACCAATCTTTTCGTTTTCCTATACAATCTTTCTTCGTTGATTTTCCACAGTGAAGTGACTAAACTAAAAAGAAATCGGGAGGGGGTAATTAATAGGATACTTATGAGACACATCTTAATCTTCATACACATGTTGGAGTTTGGATATTTTGTAAGCGAAAGAAAACGCATTTATGTGAACTTAGGGTTTGTTCAACATCATTGTTAGTTTTGGTTTACGAATAAAAAAAGCATATGATATCGGAGTATAATAATCATACTTATATTAAACATGCCAATTTTCACAAAGGAAAACTACACTCAGCAAAAAAAATTGCAAATGCGTCTGCCGGGAGTCGAACCCGGGTCTATTGCTTGGAAGGCAATTATCCTAACCGTTGGACTACAGACGCTTGGATGACAGTCGAATTCGACTTAAACATAATATCATATGTGAACCAAATGTGTAATCCGTGGGGTTGGGTCAATTGATTTTGGTGAATAATGAATATGTGAATGAAAAAGCCAAATAGGCAATATTTACTGCTTTCAAGTTTCAATGCTATTGTTAGTAAGAAAAAAAAAATTATTCAACACCTGGACCTATAATTTACAAACAGGTTAGTCCAAATTATACGCATCATTTGAAAAAAGAACCTCAAAATTTTTAAAATTTTATTAAAAGCATCAATGGATTTTTACTTACACTTCTTTAGTCTTTCAGACTAATTTTAGTCAGTTATATTCAGTATGTTAATCAGTTATATCTAGTATTTTCAGTGTGATTCTAATAACCTCCACTCAGAAGACGTATAAATAATTATGGAGAATCAAGTGGCGGGAACATAAAACTAGATTTTGATAAGACATGATATGAAAAAGATTTGTTGTTTATATTATGAAACGACAACAAATTATCAAGCATAAACAAATTCCTAATCCGAAATACATTATAATGAAGGAGCCAAACATGACCAATAAAAAACATGCATTACATAACTACTAATGTAAAAATTACTTCTTTTCGTTTTTATATCATTCTACCATTGCACTTTAGTTAATTTCTATTCCATTATATGGAATTTCACCCTTGTTAATGCACAACTTTAATTATTATTATCTCTAATGTTGAGAAATTTTATATAATGTGTAAGTACCATTTAAACATCAACGCCCGTCTAGCTCAGTTGGTAGAGCGCAAGGCTCTTAACCTTGTGGTCGTGGGTTCGAGCCCCACGGTGGGCGCAAACTTTTTTAACCTTTCGTTCTTAAATTAGTCTGAAATATATTTCCAACAGTATCTTGTGTCACAATTGTCAGTATGTCCGAGTGGTTAAGGAGACAGACTCGAAATCTGTTGGGCTTTGCCTGCGCAGGTTCGAATCCTGCTGCTGACGAATTTGTTTATCGAATATATTTTAGTGGCATTAAAAAATCCAGTATTTTAATTTTTAGCAAAAATAGAAAACTTTAAATTGTGTTTTAGATAGCAACTCCAAGTCTCCAACACTGTCTTATTTTGACAATTTGACTGTTGAACTGATGAGGTAGAGGTACACTACCGAACCTCCAATTGTTTTCTTAGCTTGTTTTTCAATCAGATGATTAACTTTAACTATTAATAACCTACCCTAAATAAATATGTAATCAATGTAGGGTGGAATACGTAATGCCCACACCTATACCCCAAAGCTATTTGTTTTGCTCATTCATCAACTTTTACTCATTTTGAGTTCTACAAATGAGAAATGACAAAAAGTTAATTACTCACGAGTTTATGATATATTCAATTGTATAATAAGAATTGCACAAAGTGTTTAAGTAACAACTGGTTTATGGCTTATGCCAACTTTTTTTAGGGTTATGGCTTTTAGGCTTCTATTGTGATGAAAAGCCAAATTAAAATGTTTTTCAATTGACTAAAAAGAGTTTTTCTACATTAGAAATAAAACTTAACTACTCAATTGAATATATTTGTTTGGGTGGTAGCGGTGGTGACAATTTATTTAGCCTTCTTAGCAGATACTTAACAAAAACATGTATTTATACACGACGACTTAACCAAGGGTATGTTCTTTATCCTTTTTCTTTTTCAAATTTATTTCATTCAAAAATTAATATCAGAAATATGGAATCGAGCAAAAATGAATTTGATTTTCACTATAAAGTAAAATCATTATAAATATGACTAATTATAAGTATATTGTATCACATATCACTTGTTCCTTTTGAAACAACAAAACCAAAAATCATCACAATGAAACTGATGTCCAACTAATCTCAAACAAAAGCAGGCATTTTATGTTAATAATGAATTAAAATAGCTGATGCAAATTGCTAATATTACAAGCGTAATAAGTGTTCGGATTAGTTGGTAAACGCTTATTCTAACTTTATAGAGGTAAGCCCTCATAATTACAGAATTAATTGATTTTTTTCCTTTGCAGGAAAGAATTAACCAAAATTTAATAAACTCTAGATTATGGAATCTTTTTCTTTTCCAAAGGAAAAACAAAGCAAGTGAGGCACCCCATAAACCACCCCCCTAATTAACAAACCAAAACAAAAAATGTCAATTTTGCATATATAACTCCAAGCAGTCCATCCTCCTAATTTTTTATTTAGCTGAAAAGAAAGCGGTCAACTACTTCCTTAATCCTTAACCCCAAAGAAATAAAACAAAAAAAAAGTAAAAGTCTTATCTGGACCTGGTCCACACTAAATTAGTGTGGACCTAATGCTAATTCATGTGATTTATGAAAAAAAAGGTCACTATATAAAAAAATATATATAAAAAATGAATAGAGATAGTATCTAAGGTTTGACTATGTGAAAAAAAAAAGGTTATTATGTCACAAACTGAAGATTTTATCGCTGATAAACCTAATGTAAGAAGAAGCTGACTATATTAAAAAAACGATCATTTATGATAGAAAGAATCGTATAAAGTGTAAGCTTAAGATTTTTAAAAGATTACTTATATGGGAAAAAAGGATCATTGTGTTAAATAAGTAAGCTTTTGTTCCATGATAATATTAGTGTGGATCAGGTCCACGCAAGACTAACTCAAAAAAAACACTACTTCCTGAATTTCGATAAACAGAGCAAAGCAAGGACCACCACATGTCACAGACTTTTGCAGTTCGATCATTCATGATTCTATCATAGGACATTTAGTACTGTTAGTAGTAAATAATAGTAAATTTATAAACGAAAAAGAAAACAAAAAACTTTGCTACCATTTTCTCATAAAAATCTCACTCATCTCAACTTCTGACACACCCCACGCTGATCGTAACTGAAATTTTTTCACCCAAAACCAACAACAAACAAACTTCCCCCTTCCACTTCCATTTTCTCTCTGTTTTTCTCTCAACAACATCACAACAATGGCGATTTCGTCAACCTTACAAACATTCCTCCATGAAAAGAAATACTCCTTCATCTTCATCCTCTCTCTCCTCTTCCTCTCTTTCACTCTTTTCCTCATCTCTAACTCTCAATCCTCTTTCTCTCTCTTCTCCTCCCTCTCCTCCATTCCTCAACCACCTCACCGCAACTCCGTCATTTCTCCGGAAATCGCCGTAACAAATTCATCTCCGATCTCCGCCGAATCTCCGTCGCCGGAATTAGGTTTCCGATCACCTTCTCCGGCGAAATCGATCACCGTCGGCGTGATCGATTTCGATAAAGATCTCCTCAAATTGAATTGGGAGGTGTGTAAAGGAGGTGCAGCCGTGGATTATATACCTTGTTTGGATAATTTGAAGGCGATTAAATCGCTGAAATCGAGGAAGCATATGGAACATAGGGAACGGCATTGTCCAGAACCTAATTCTCGGTGTTTGGTGCCGTTGCCGAGAGGTTATAAGATTCCTATTTCGTGGCCTAAGAGTAGGGACATGGTGAGCTTGTTACTTGCTTATATTATTGGTAAGATTTTAGTTTATTTTAACTACTTTGATTGATCAACATAGGAAACGTACTATTTATGTTAGATGCATGGATTATTACAAGATAAATTAAAGTAGATCCGTTTGATAATGATGAGAGAAAGGATTATTAAAAAGTACACATAGATCATAGGAATAGGATAATGTGGTGTATGAAGTTATTAGTATATGATTTGTTTTAGTTATTTGAGGCAGTTGCTATAATTATATGATAGTTTATTGATCTCGAGTGTATGTTGATTAAAATAGTAGTACTTATGTAGCTCAGGATTTGCACTAGATTTGCTGAAATCTGGTCAAAGTGTGGTTATGATATCAGATATATTAATAATGTAAGCAGTATGATTTGTTTTTTTTGCCTGATCATTTGTTACTTCTGTGTTTTAAGAAGTATAATATTAGTGTTGGGAATAGATTAGTTAAGATATGAAGTAGCTTGTCAAATACTTAAATGAAATATTGTAATAATGAAATAATGTAGTGTACTGGAAGAAGAGAAGAAACGTGGAGTTCTAGGTTCTGTTTACTTGGACGGAAGATGGAGAATTAGTTTTCGTTTGTTTGTTCCTCACAAGAAGAACTAAAGAGGAAATGAAGAATGAAAATGAAGAGGAGATGACGGATGTGAGAAGAATGAGAGGAACCTAAGGAATAGGGGGGGAGAGAAAATATGGCATATCTTTGTTTAGAAAGGAAAACTTATTCCACCATTGGGAAAACTATTTTCTACCTTCAGGAAAGCTAATTATCACCAATTATTCTAGGAAAAAGTTTTCCTCCCAACTCAACACTCTCTTAATTAGTTATTTCGACTTACAAAACTTGTTTTAAAAAACTTGTTTTAAAGAAGGATGATTGAAAGGTTTGCAATGTCATAATCACATAGAGATTGATCACGACTTTTATGCGGGAAGATGTTTTATGTCATGATATTTTGATCAGTTGCAATTGTGACATTATTATTCTTGTGTGCTTTTCCATGTATGAGCTATGACTAGCTACCTTGAATAGGAATATTTTGTCTACCAATATGGAAGAACGGCTTAGAATTGAGATTTGAGAGTACAAGAAATTGAAATTATTTGAGTTGTTTTTCATGTTAACAGTCAATGAGCCAATTTTGTTCTTGCAAATATCCTGCATTTTGGTACCAAAATATACTATCTTATTAATGATGAGGCATTGATAAACTTGAATGCTTTGGGAAGTCGGGGCGATAAATTTTGTACTCAGTTTCCTTGCCGCTGTTTTGTTCCCCCTTTTTCTTGTTCATGGGCTCTTTTACTTGCATTATAGGACATGTATATGATAATCGTCTAATAATCTTGCTCAACAAATCTGCTTTTGACACAGATCTGGTATGATAATGTCCCTCATCCTAAGTTAGTGGACTACAAGAAGGACCAGCATTGGGTTGTCAAGTCAGGTGATCATTTTATATTTCCTGGAGGTGGAACCCAATTTAAGGAAGGTGTTACAAACTATATCCAGTTTATTGAAAAGGTACACTTCTCAATTATGTTCTGGCATCTAGAAGCATTTTTACACGTGACAAGTGCATTTGGTGTCTGATTGATTGCTTTATGGTAGAGTAATTTTTATAAACGGAGTTCTGATTTTTGTTTATTGTAGAGATGCATCACTTTATATTTGAGCAAGTCTTAAATTAGATCGGAGGACACTAATTTATTGTTTGACATCAAGAAGCTATCTCCTCCCTCCTCCTGAAAACAAGAACGTAACATGTCATTGTCACCCCTGGAATACATTGTTTTTTTACCCTAGTCTCACCTTAAGTTATTGTAAGACAGTCTCGTACAAGATTTTGTGTGTAAATTTGTGCATTTAGTGTAGCATAAGACTGCAGAGTTTGATCAGTAATAGAGCCAACATATAGAATGATACAACGAAATTTCCTCTTCTGTTTATTGACACTAGGACTACTACTTGTGGCTCCAATCTTTTTATACTGACTCTTGTTTAAATCTTTTCTAGGCTATACCCATTGTCAAATGGGGTCAAAACATTAGGGTTGTTCTGGATGTTGGTTGTGGTGTAGCCAGCTTTGGAGGACATTTGTTGGACAGAGATGTTCTCACAATGTCAATGGCTCCCAAGGATGAACATGAAGCTCAAATACAGTTTGCCCTAGAACGGGGTATACCTGCCTTTCTTTCAGTTATTGGAACTCAACAGCTAACATTTCCAGACAATGCCTATGATCTCATTCATTGTGCAAGGTGCAGGGTTCATTGGGATGCGGATGGTACTTCTTCACAACCACCTCACCTTATGGTTTAAGTTCTGTTATGTGTTTTATTATAGTATATTCTACAAAGTGATAATAACTAAGATTTTGACAAGCTAGATGGATGGTATAAGAGCCGGCCCTGTGCAGTAATTAACTATGACTATGAGACCTTACATTTGTGTAAACCTGCATTTTAGCGACTAGCGAGTCCTTTCCACTTTCTGTGTATTATATGGTCTTGCCATATAGTTTTGTGTCTGCCAATATGGAGTATTCCACAACACACTAGCAGAGTATTTAGTTCATCACTCAAAATCTAAAAGTATGATTGGGACTTGGGAGGGTATACATGTATAAGAATAACTAGGCCATGTTACTGGGAGGCTGTTTGCATCAGGTGAGTCGAGAAGACAGAAAAATATTCACTTCCCCCCTTAAAAAAAAAAAAAATTTATTATAAAAAAAACACACAAAAAAAAAAAGAAGTGTTTCATTTAATTTTTTTTGGGTGCTCAAGTATAGCTGTTGTTTTATATTTTACTTTATCTTTGTGTTTGATCCACTGATCCTCTATAATGTACTTACCAGATTCTTGTTTCTTCTTTCTCTCTTATTATACATTTACAATGTCTTCATCTAATTAGGCTGATTTCAAAGATTAAAGGATGGTTTATTTTCACTCATTAGTTCCTTTCTCATATAACCGATGAATCGTTTTAAAAGTAGGGACCGTGAAAAGGAAACAGCATACCTAGAAGTTTTCTCTATAACTTGTTCCTTTGATCTGTTGGAAAACCGACAAATTTTATTAAGGCCCCTGTTTATATCTTCATCTCCAGTCTCCTGTTTTTCTGTCTGCTGTGGAAGCGTTTGCATTTGAGTTCTTATGATTTTGTTCCTGACGAGCATAGGCCAACTTTGAGCTGAATTGACAGATATGAGAAGCAGAGTTTGTGGTTATGTCAGGTGGAATGAAAAAAACATTCGGTTATTTGATTGAGCATTATATCACAGTTGCATTTGTCCGTCTTGTATGGTTCTTGAATAAAATTTCTGCTGTCTGCATGCTAGGCTTTTGTATGACGAAGTAATTACTATGCTTTGTTCAGCTGCACAATCAAGGACTCATAGCTTGCAAATCAACCTTATGTTTTAGATATTACATTAATACTTTATCGTTGCAGGCGGCAAACCCTTACTGGAGCTTAACAGGATTCTCAGGCCTGGAGGATTCTTCATCTGGTCTGCCACACCAGTCTATCGCAAGGATGCAAAGGATGTGACTGTATGGAACTGTATGTAAATATCCTAATCTGGAAGTTTATGGGAAGAAATGTTGAATATACCAGACCTGTGATATCCGTTGTATACTTTCTTGCAGCCATGGTAGCTTTAACGAAGTCAATGTGCTGGGAGGTAGTAGGTAAGACCATGTCATCAACAGGAATTGGACTTGTGGTGTATCAAAAGCCTGTCTCACCATCCTGCTACAGGGAGCGTGAAAAGAACAACATCCCAATGTGTGATATGGGGAGAAATATGTCCTGGTATTGCTTCTAGTGGGAATGTTTTGATCCCATTCAGTAACTTTTCATCAATGTGATATGTTCTTTTTCATCAACAGGTACTCACCTCTCCAAAAATGTCTTCCCCATCTTCCGCCTGAAGCCTCCAGTTGGCCTCCTCTTTGGCCCAACAGGCTCACCACAAAGCCTTTAAGCCTCCCTTCAGCTCCCCTTGTGGAACAAGCATTTCATAATGACACCCGTGATTGGCATGCTCTTGTGGCAAATGTTTATATTGGTGGCCTTGGAATAAACTGGCCAAGCGTGCGTAACGTGATGGACATGACTGCTGGTCATGGAGGGTGAGAATCTTTTACCAAGCAACTATACCTCCCCCTCCCCCCTTTTTGGTCGAATAATGTTTGTCAAATCTTACAGCAGAACAGCATTGTCCTGGCCATCGGTTACTTTTTTTTTTTGCCTACTGCCAAGTTTCAAGTGTTGGATGCTTGATTGTTATCTTCGAATGCTTGCACCACCTGATGAACTTTGCAGTTCAGACAGACATAATCAGAATTGTTTTTACTTTCAAATAGAAGTAACGTTGCTTTCTTGCAGATTTGCTGCAGCACTTATTAATATGCCGCTGTGGGTGATGAATGTTGTCCCAGTCCATGAGCCAGATACACTTCCTATAATATTTGACCGAGGGTTGATTGGAGTTTATCATGATTGGTGTGAATCTTTTAACACTTATCCGCGGACATACGATCTCCTGCACTCCACTTTCCTTTTCAGCAATCTTCCAAATAGGTAAAATTGCAAATTGCTTGTTACCTTCTTGTGTTCATTTGTTTCTAGAAACTTCTGTACTTTCTGATTGAAGGTGCTTCCCTGCAATCAAGTGAATCAGCTCAATTGTATGTTCTTTTTCCCTTTTTTCTATTATTCAGGTGCAACATCATTGATGTGGCTGCGGAAATTGACCGCATCGTGAGGCCAGGTGGTTGGATATTGTTCCAAGAAACCAAGGAGATGATCAACAGTATAGGAGCAATTTTTCATTCTCTTCAGTGGTCTCTGACTCTCCACAATGATCAATATCTCGTCGGCCATAAAAGTTTTTGGCGCCCACGTGGTGGTCGGGTGCAAAGATGAACTATAAAGAGGAAGTGCAACCTTATAATGTAGTATAATTTCTCAATGCATTACCATTTTTTTGATCCCACAGCATAATAGCATATGCATAAGTGTGTAGGGATGTTTTGGTATATTCTAAATACATTCCTTTTTAGAGGTACCTGCGATATTATTTATAAGAGAAAAAAGGAAATTTTGTCGGAAGGAAATTTAACTTGAAGGAATTTACCAGATAAATTACAGCCTGATTTTCACGTATCAACTTATGTTAACAGATGCCTTGAACATAATATCTTCATTGAACTTATTGGCCTTGAATTTAATCAGTTAAGAACTTACAGTAGTTATGAATTAAACTTGGGCAAGCATATCTTAGCCTTAGGATGTAACTAATTCTCTTTGAAATAAGTGAAAATATGGTGAGGAGAATAGACTCACAAAGTTTAACGGTGCGTTTTCTTCACCTGAATTATCCTGAAATTATCTTAACTGAACGTAGTGGAACTTATTGAAGTTCATATTACAAGGTGGTAAAACTTTTTGAACTTATTAGACTTGAAACTTATATTTTTAAAGATGAAAAAATCACACCCTAAGTCCTCTTAGTGTAACCCTGAACACGCACTGGCTAATCTACAAGAGAGTGTTAACACTATACTCAAAAACTTTTTGTTTTCAATTGAGAGAAACGAAGAGGAGTAACGAGAAAAAAAATCCAGTCAGTCATATAAAGAGCATAGTTTGATCATAACACAAGAAAATGGGGAAAAAAAGCAGCTATGGCAACAGATGTCTCCACAATACTTCATCCCTCAAAACCCCACAAATTCTCAACTATATCAAAACATGGGAAGAATGGCAACAAAATTCTGGAAAAAACAATAGCACACTACACACATGCATACAACAGAAAAACTTATATACAAAAGAGAAGAGCATAGCGCTGAGCACTGGCCACATGCGACATTATTGTTCTACCGGCAAAACCTTGGGATCTTCCATGGATATGCAAAATCATGAGTTCAAGACTCTGAGTTTAGTCTACCAGCTCAAATGAGACGAGCAAACAGATGAGTCATCTCTTAGAAGCTCTCCGCCAGCTGTTTGAGCGCTCCTCAAAAAGCAGCCAGATTGACCCTTGTAGCTCAAAGTTTGATGAGTTTTAGCTGTACCGGAAAGAACTGAATGATCCTTTAGCAGCATCGAACCCCCTGACTCTTGAACGTTCTGAAATGATGTTTGTAAATTACCACTGGTAGATTTCTCTTTCAATTCATGTGATATGTTTGTAATCATCGAGCTCGTATCCTCTTCCGGCCCAGGAGTCGTGGAAGTTCTAATTTTAAGTGGATACTCCCGTTTCAAACTTCTCGAAGAGATCAATACACCCATATCTGATACCACCTTTACTTCTGTTTTCACCTTTACTTTTTGCTCAACAGTCTTTTGTGTACCATATTGTTGAAACTCGATTTTATTCTTGAATTTCAATTCCTGAGCTACACTTTTGGTAAAATTGCCCAAACTACAATTAACCCATCCAGAAGTATGGCTCTTTCTCTCAATTTCAATCTCAAAAGATCCATCCAACTGCTTGAACTTCCACTCGCGCTCATCTTCATATTCAGTAGGCTCGATAACACCCATTCCTGCCTGAACCACAGAAGAATTCTTGTCCACCCAAACATGCAAATTAGCATCAACCAACCAATAACTAATAGCATCAGCCACCCCAAGCTCAATCTTATGACTTTTTCCATCCAAAAGGGATCCCAAATACGGGGTCAACTCAATATCATAAGAGGGCAAATCAAATGCTCCGATCGCAACAACAGGCTCCCACGACAACGGATTGATCCCTCCGGTAAAGATAACCGGAAACGGCACCACAAAACCCACCAAACCTCCATCAATCTTAACAAAAACCTCCCTAAATGCACCATTCCCTCGACTTGTAGTCAAATTATTCATTTCAATGTATGCACTCGGAGGATTCGAGTACCAAAACTCATCATCTCCATGATGTGAAACATACAATTCAAGCACAACTCTCTTAGCATTAATCGGAATCTCAATACTTCTCACAACTTTTTCAGATTCACTCTCAATCCGAAACCAATAATCTCGACTCCCATCATCCGCGATCGGAATCACTAAATCAGCCGGTTCTTCATAAACCCCAACCCCCAAATCCCCAAATCCCAACCCAGATCCTAACCCTAACCCTAACCCTAATTTCCGACTCTTAACATTCACAACCTCCGCATCTTTATAAAACAAAATCGAAACACTCACATTATAAATACCAGTAAATTCATCATTAACAATATTCTCAAGCATCATAGAAAAAGTAACATTACTCTGCTGTAAATGAGACATATACCTCGTAATATCCTTCTCAACCTTCCAGAAAGTTCCATTCTCCGACGGCTCAGGAGTGCTAGTACGAAGAATCTCAACGCCGGAAATCCAAACTCCGGCGATCCGATCGTATTGTTCGCCGGAAATCTCGCCGGAAAACTGAAGAACAGCGTGAGACCACGGAGGAGGACAATCGAGAGGCGGAGAATAAGTGACATTGAAAGGAGGTTGAGAATACGTGTAGGCGAATGAGTGGTTGAAGAGAGAGAGAGTACATTCTGGTGGTGGGATTAGGAGTTTTGCAGTTGAAAGAGGAAGAGTGAGTTCAATGGATTCTTGAGGTTGAAGATGAAGAGATGATGATGGTGGTTTCAGAAAATGGTTTTCTGGTTGAGATATGGTGGTTGAAAGTGAGGTGAAGAAGATGATGATGAAAAAAGAGTAGTGGAAATGCATTTTTAAATTTTTGAGTTTGAAAAGTTGTTTGGTTGTGTGGTGAAATGTGGAGGGAATTGTATAAATAAGGTGTGATGGTTGACCGGGAAATTTATACTTTTCATACCTCCAAAAAAAGAATTTGTCATCTTTGAAATATCCTAAAATGCATTACTTAATGTACAAGAAAAAAAAATTGAGTTTAAGTACTTGTGAATTTTACTCGAGATCGATTTGGTTAATTTCGATTAAAACTTTTGTTTGAGCGAGCTTGACAATCTAAGGGTAATGATGCAAGTCACGCAAAGCTAAGTTGCGTTAAAAGCACCATGAGTGCATCTCATATGCATCAATACAAATTTAATTTTTTTTAAAAGATAACTATAAGGATCCCAAATGTTTAATGGTCAAAATAAAATTAAGACTTTTGATAAAGTAAGAAATGTTTTCGTTGGCAGAACTCGTTATTCAAATTTTTTGGTGATGGTTTACGATGATCGAGTTGACTTTGAGATTTTTCTAATTGGATAAACTCAAGCTCGACTTTTTGATTTACTCCCTCTGTTTCTCTACATTGTTCATTTAATTCCCATGATTTTGAATACGTATTTGGACCAACAATATCTCTAATTACATATAGCTAAAAGTAATTAATTCTTTTGTATTAGTTAGAATTTAAATTCAAAGTTTTGTCTTAACCATACAGAAATTTCCTCTGAGGAAAAGGTGGTAGCTACAAAGACCACCCCGTATTCCAGCGCACGCCTGGGGTTAATCCTCATCCCAACAATATGTTGGGCATTTACTTTTAAGTACATTTTAGCACCCAAAGATCCGAGCTGGTAAGGCTCGGTGTGCGCCAAGAAATTTTTTAGGGCCAGATTCTGACCAATTATCTTTCCTAATCAAAAAATAAAAAAAAATATAAAGAAATTTCCTCTATGTGTAATTAATATCGAGTTGTGAAAAGTTACTTTAAAATGAAGATCAAACTTGAACCTAGCTAAACAAGTTAAATCACTTTAAACAAAGATAGTAATAGCAAGCTAGTTAGTTAAAAAAGATGCCAAGCTGGGAAATTTCATAATTTAATTTATCTAAACCATCTGTTAAAGGTAGGTGTCCTCTTTAAAAGGGAAACTTACATGTACTTCTATGATGATTGTTTCATGGATGTTAACATGAATAATAATATAATCTTGTTTATTGACTAGTAACCATAGTAGACTAGACGATGGTTTCTGTTCGTGTGAAGTAGTTAATTTGCACGAAGTTTCTACGAAAAGTCGGAGCATGCCAGGATTAGTGCATTACCATGTCATTAGGCGGTGTTTGCTCATTAGTAGCAGCTATTAGCCTATTACCAACAGAAAATTCAAAATAGTACTTCTCTACTAATTTTTTCTATTTTCCCTTTCTTTTGACAGAATCCTATGTTCATTATGGAATTTGTGGTGAGAATATTTAATACTCATTTTCCTTATAGAATGCATGGGAAATTTAGTTGGTAAATCAAGAGGTGAGAAAGTGCCATAAATAATATGCTGGTGACCCTTATGTCGTGGGTTCAAAGATGCATGATGCATCAGGCCATTTCCAGCTGCCCATATGTAGACTTAAACAGTCTTGATTAACTTAGTTGGTCATCAATCAATAGGGCTGAGAAAATGTCTTCAAGTATAATATGAAATAAACTTCTTATCAATTATTATAATTGCTTTACTTCATTCATGTATGACTCATGATTGATGTTAGTTAGTAATATTGTTGATGAACTTAGCTACTATAAATAAAACTATTTTACTTCCATAGTCTTGAGTTCACAAACACTCTCAAACGTGGAAGGATGTACATGGGAATACTTCCTCATTTATTGATAATTTTAACTATATTGTAAGTATCTTTTTACTAATATAATGAAAATAAATAAATGTTATTGGATTAATTTTAATCTATATTTTCAATATTTCAACTTTTTTTATTATTACTAACTAGTTATTAGGCCCAGGTGATGCCCCGAGCTATTAATATTTTCATGTTAAAAGAGTAGATCTAATGTTGCGTACGTTCATTGGCTAACTTTATTGTATTAACTTGAGGTCACGTGGTCGAATTGAATCTCATATGGAGCGTGTTTCTAATTTTTTAATGTATGTTGATGACATTCAACGAAACAACTAAAGGAATAGTGCCTCGTGGCGTGTAAACTTGCTTAAGAACGAAGTTAAAACGTTACAATTATTAGAAAAAAGAAGAGGATATATGTCAATCAATATTATGTTACAAAAGTAAAATTAGTAAAAAGCACAGCCTACACCTAAATAAATCTTTTACTAATCAGAGGACAGAGCTCAAATTTAATTAGTTACTATATATAAATCTACAATCACTAACTTACTACTCCCTCCGTTTCATTTTAATTTACTCACTTCACTTTGGGGAGAATCGAGAGAAAGTGCAAAAGATGATAGCGAAAAGGTGGAGAGATAAATTGAAAAGTGAGAGAGGAAATTAAAAAGTGGGTTAAAATATAAAAAAGTGGATGACGTGGGTGGAAAAGAGGAGAAAGTAGATGTGACATGTTACCAAAAATAGAAAAAGAACAACAATGTGTAGATTAAAAAGAAACGGACTGAGAAAATAAAGTGTGTAGATTAAAAAGAAACGGAGGGAGACTAATATTAAGTGCTAATCCAATATCTTTGCAGTGAGCCTTGAGCACAAAAGAAACCTAATACAGCAAAAATAACACCCAAAACATTCCTGCTATTATTGTTCATGATCAAATCCCTGATCACAATCCCAGAAATCTCAGCTGTTAATTTCTTACCTTCCAACATCAACTCCTTCTCCCGCCTGCCAGAGCAGCTGAGCAGCACCATCACTGTGATCCAGACCACCACCATGCCAGGGACTAACATGACTAAGGTTAGAGCTACGAGGACCGCCCCGAAAAACACCCATACATGGAGAAGCCCTGTGGAGGGTGAGATGATGATTGCCTTGTGCCAGCTTAAGATGGAGTAATGGAAGAGTTGTTTAGTTGATAAGTACCTTAGGATGATGTAGGCCAAAAAGAGAAGGCATATTAACCATCTATTTTTTTTGCTCATGTTTTGGAGTTATTGTTGAGTTTTAACAAAGATAAGTTTGGGACCTTTCAAATATATGGGTTACTACTTACTACTCCTAATTCCTAATATACTACACGCACCATGTTAATTGCAATTTGTAAGCCTGCAACTCCTTCTTGAGTTGACAAATTCAATAGATTTTTGGTGGACTGATAATTGCAATTTATAAGCCTGCAACTTGCATAAAAGAAATATATTTAGGATATTAAAAATTCCTTTTTTTTTTAAAGGAAGGATTTTTTTTTTGAATAGATCGAAAGGAAGGATTTTAAAAATTCTAAGAATTATATATTTAACTTCATACTTCTATATGTTTCATTTTAATTTATACATATATTGACAGTCAGCTTTGTCAATACATAACTTTTGACCATTAATATCTCTATTAATTAATAAGTACAATTATAAAAAGTAGTGTTGAGAATTTGGAAACATGTTGAGACTAATATGTTATTTTCCTTGTATATAAAAATTAATTACATATGACTATATTTTTTCTTATATAAAAATCAGATGAATCAATGGTCAAAATAACGTATGTTAATAGTGTCGAAATACAGAACGTGCAGATTAAAAAGATACACAGAAATGGAAAAGATTGAAAGATGAAGGGAAAATATGAACTAACCAGGGAGGAATAAGCCCAATGAGGGAAGAGAAAGGGGATATATGAATTTGGAATGGAAAAAAAAAATTCCATCCGTCCAGAAGAAATATCTAAAATACATGTCGACTTGTCAAATTTTTGTGATTTATGTTCATTTAAGTCCTAATTAGCTTGATGAGCATTTGTTATTTTTTCCATCACAAAGAACTCGTAACTACTATAGATCAAATAAGATCTTAGGTTGTTCAGCAAATTCAACACACCAGAAAAGTGAAATTGGGCTCACACTTGAAATTCGAAGGAGAAAGAGAGAGACAGGAGAAAGACATTAGGATTGAGGTAACGAAATGTAGGCTGGAGAATGAATTTAGGGTTTCAACATTTTTAACCTTAAATTGAAGATGAAGAACCCTACATGATTGAAATGATTGAGGAGAGAGAGAGAGATAGAGAGGATAAACGGTTGGGGGAAAACCGGGAGGTAGTGGTCAATGTTAAACTCTTAATATTAATGAGGGATGGGGTTGATGTGTAAGTGTATGAAGAATCCACACACCTTACAAGCACGAACAAGATATGAAACAAAGAAGAACACTCATTCTTTGAATCGGTCTAGTTAGGGTTCAAGAAAGTATTTCTTGGATCCTAAACTAAGGATTTTAAACTTGATTGTATTGGAAATACTCACAACAGTCTCAAATTCTTCGGTACTCTTGGAAACTCACAAGAACAAGTCAAATAAATCAAGCACAATTACAATACTTCAAGAAACGATTGTTTCAAATTTAAAAACTGAAATCTAACTTTATTAATGAACCAAGATTACAATATATATTCCAACACTCCTTAAACTACTAAACTATAACAATATAAT
This sequence comes from Beta corolliflora, assembly GCA_947648045.1. Classification (NCBI taxonomy): domain Eukaryota; kingdom Viridiplantae; phylum Streptophyta; class Magnoliopsida; order Caryophyllales; family Amaranthaceae; genus Beta; species Beta corolliflora. The sequence goes on from CANSZD010000843.1 coordinate 25,285, forward strand.
TAAACATAAAACACACGCCAACTACAATCCTAATCCTATGCTAAAATCAAGTAAAACCTCTCCCAAGTAGGAAAGTATAAAACCTTGCTAGCAAAAAGACTCTTGATGACATGAAACTCCTAATCCAACATGGATTAGAAACACTACCCTTCTCCTAACAGAACTAGGAGAACAACCGAACCATTTCCTTCATGAAATCCTACAAGCTTTAGGATTTCCATGAAACCACCATACACACCTTTAATTTGTTTCTTCCAAACTCGGTCCATGAGCTTCACTAAACCTTTCATGGCTTCCATCTACCCCTTTAGTTAGTAAAACTTCATGATCTTCATTAGGTGTGGCACTTGATCTTGCATCATGGGTAGATGAAGTGAGTAATGTAGGTGGTAATTGTTACTAATAGGTTCCTTGTGGACCCATATGTTGGGTCATGTGAGGTTATAAGTAGAAGAATAGTTTACCAAAAATAAAATAAAATAAAAGTGGGAAAATCTTAAAGGAACTGATGAAGATCTTAAAAAACAGAGGGAGTATATCAAAACATTATTGCAATTATAAAAAATAATGAGTACGTATGTTAATTTTATTTTACAAAAACTATATGTAAAAAAAAAATATAATTATTAAAAAGAAGAATCTTTGTATATAATTGGGTGTTTTACTAATCAAAACAAGCCAATAACAAGCTAATTAAGCCAAATTCAACGAGATACCCAACCCCTTGTTTTTTATTTTGAAAGAAGATATAGATACAACCCTTGTTAATTAGTACTACAAGGCAAAGATAAAATTTGAAAAGGGATCGGAAAGAAACTAAGAATAACCTTATCCTACTATGAGATTGCAAGTTTGCAACATAAACATAGAGGCCTATGAAAATAAACTAAAAAAACTTGTCCTAGTATGAAACTAATAACCTTACCTTGTCCTACAAAGAAACTAAAAACCCACACGCCTATAAGAACGCTAAACCATGATAGATTAGGACTCGGGGTTATATTCTCATGATATGTTTCCTATAAATATTCACAGCAGCACCAGACTTAATTATTTGCGTAACAAACTAAAGTCTCCCATAATTTCATCATATATATAGCTAGCTAGTTCAACATTGAATTAAGCTCGAAACTTATTAAATTCCTTCAACAATCATCAACATGTCGCTGTCCTGGAACTGGAAGACAGTCTTAATTTTTATGTTCATCGTCGTTATTATTGGTGGTGGTGTTGGGGTAGGGTTATTCGAAATCTATAAGAAATTGATAGAATGGGATGATGAATCCTCTTATCCCATAAATTTCCGCGTTGATTCTGTAACGCTGAACCCCATGATAACGGCGAACAATAGTACCCTCACGGCCTGTTTGGTAGTCGTTAATAAATTGCGGTAATGAGAATGAATTTTAAGTGAAAGGGTTCATGAGAAGATCCTTAAAATCTCCATTGGTGAAAGTAATTTCAACCCCCCAAGTTTGTGTTTTTCTCCATGGGAAGCAATCTCACCCCTAATTTTCATTACCACTCATTACCTAAGGTGGTATTGGATGGGAATGAAAATTCAAGCTAAAAAATATAGACACTTTAGGATAAATTAAAGCAAATTTACATACAAATTCATTCCCATTACCACAATTTATAACCAACTACCAAACGGGCCGTCAATATTAATGGTTCAAATCTCAACTTTAATCTTTCTATGAAGAACAACGTCCCCATACAGATAAAGTTGCTTCGTCTCTTGATAGCATACCCTAATGGCGATTCCGTCGCCGCGTCGTCGAAACACAGGTTCTCCTACGACCAAGACAATGAAGGCTATATCAAGACAATGCAGATAGGTGTGCCTGTTGCTAATGATTCTATTATGTATAAGGATCTTAAGCATGGATACTTTAAAGTTCAAGCTTAATATTTCAGGTCCCTTTTGGACTAATTGGGGGTATAGCTGGACATCTGTAACTACTGATCAATGCAACATGCAGATCGTGTGTAAGGATGTTATGGTTAAACTTTCACATTTTTCGTACAATCTCACGGCCGGGAGCATGCTTGGACGCCCAACCTGGTGCATATATACCTCTCCTGATTGTAGTCGAAATTAGAATAATTCTCTTATGCAAATGCAATTTAAACTTTATGCTTTTACTATATATAGTTTATATATGCTTTCTTTAATTTGTAGTATGATAGTATATTCTTCGTCCACGATTACATTGATTAATAATAAAATTCGTTAAATTGTTGTACAAGCTTGCTTTTTCAATTGCTAATGCTTTACTTATACCAATTGTTGTTCACTTGTTCTACCATAAATCAAAAACCTGTTAGGGAGTATTGTGTATTAAGGAGTTTCCTCAATTTAGGAGTTTATGGTTTAGATAAGAATATATTGTTTCCTATGTTAATTAGGAACGGTTTCCTTGTTGTCTTAGGAATCTTATAACTATATATATGTTGATTATTTCATCAATGAGAAGGCATCACAAATTAACCCTAAATATATTACAAAAACACACCCTTGTTTCATGGATTAGCTTTTCATTTGAAACAATTTTACTGTGCGCTTTAGTATGTGATAGAGAATATAAGTTGAATTTTCTTGCAGGAATATAGGGGGCGTGATAGATCATGCAACGATGTTTAATATTTGGATATTTTTTGTCATATGTTTTGAAAATATACACAATAAAAAAATGAACTATATCCATTCTTTATTTTGTTCCTCTTAATTACTTTATTTCTTAGACCGTTTTTTTCAAGAAACGTTAAAAAATAATCTTATCTTATATTTCCTCTGTTTAAATAATGCTATATAGAGAAAGTGGAGAGTTTTTAAGAAAGGTAGAGAGAGAAAGCATGTGTTGCCGCTTTTTGAATAAATTAAAACACTTTTGTTAAGGAAAAAGTATGTGTATCTAAAAGGAAAAAGAGTGAGACACCAACTTCTTAGAGGTATTTTAGAAAATTTAGGGATAAAAGTAACTCAATTTTGCTATTCAGCAAGCAATGTGATTTTTTTTATTTCAAAATAGTGGAACCAGTATTCTGAAACATAGGAACTAAAAAAGAAGGTGCATGTATGATGTACCTTTAATTTCTGTATGCAATATCAACATTAATCAAGTTGGTCATGTTTTGCATGATAGTCTCAACCCTTTTTATGTCCAAGTTCATGTGCTATTCAGGAACCCTTAATTTTGCAAAAAACTGCTTGGATTTTCTAATAATCTTCTCTAATTGTAAACAATCAATTGAATGGCTTTATATTCAAAATCTCATAGATGATTATACGTTAATATATTAGTTGATCATTTAATTATGAGGAGCTGCACTAGAATTTTCAGGATGTGAAGTTTAGCTATCTTAACTAGAATTACAACAAGCTTGCTTGCACATAATATGACTAATTTTTTTTTTGTAAATGGGCCAACTTCTATTTTTATGGACATCTATCTATTATGTAATATTAATTCAACTATTGGTTACCTAAAAAAAAGGAGATGAGTCGTCCAGTTGAGTCTTTGCAATACTTCTCGTATTTCATATGAATTGCAACAATTCAACAACTTAAAAATTTTAACGATTTTTTCATGAAATACCCTCATGTTTTCACGAAATACATGAATATCCTTGCAGTTTTCAAGATTCACTGAATATACCCAAGGTTTGCTTAAATACACAAAATACCCTTAATTACTGTTTTTGTCAACATCGTTAACTATTCCATTAAATTTTCCTTTTCTTTTCCTATTTACCATCTTCTTCATGTTCTCTATCCTCTAAGACCACCACTACTACTACTACCACCACCTCCACCGCCCCCACTACCACCTTTTCCATCCCTAAACACCTACTAGCCTAGCTTCCACCTCTTTCTCTTCACATCAATATAATCCCTCTTTTAGATCTTTGTTTCACTCATCATAACGGGTAAATAACTAAATACTCCCTCCGTCCTTTATTAGTTTACCCGTTTTGACTTTTCACATTTATCGATGTAAAACTTTGAGTAATAATATCTCTAATTATGTATTTGTAAAAATTATAAAAATTTGATCCGAAACTACATATTGAGAAGAATCAAACGATATGCCACATGATTATATTTTTCCTTACATATAAAGTACAAATAATGGTCAAAGTAATAAAGATAAATAGTATTATAAGTAAAAGTGTGTAAACTAATAAAGGACAGAGGGAGTATAAACATACTACATTTTTTTTTTTTTTTTTTTGATAAGGAGAGAAAACTTAGGAAGACCCTTCAATCAGGGGGCCAACCTAAAACATCCTTGCGGACGAAAAGAGAAAAATCAATATCATAAGGAGGATAATTATAGACGAGATCCGAGAGAGAGTGCCCACGATACGCCATTAAGTCCGCTGTCTTGTTTGCTTCCCGAAAACAATGCTGAACCTGAAAAATATCAAATTTAAGCAAATTAGCATTGACATCTAAAATGATATTATTAATTTCCCAAGGGACTTTCCAGATATTCTTAACAGCATTAATAACAGCGAGATTATCGCCTTCAATCTCTAGCTTAGAAATATTAAGCGACAAAGCCGCAATAATGCCTTCCTTGAGACCCCAAGCTTCAGCTTGCAGGATGGAAATGTTAGGACCAAGTGAACGGGCTCCAGCCATAAGAGCATCACCTGAAGAATCCCGGATCACAAAGCCCAAATAGCAAAGATTACCGTTATTTAATTTGGATCCATCAAAATTAAGTTTGCAGAAGCCAGGAGCAGGGGGGGACCAGGTCGAACCAGGACCTGTGCGAGGTTTGTTACTCTTGGTTTTTTCAGCTAGATTAGGCTTAGAGCCCATTTCTTCCGAAGAAAGAGCTTTGGACCACGAGGAAGCAAAATTACTAATAATAAAACTTGCCTTCCCGGGAGGAAACCACTTCATCATTAAAAACAAGCTTATTCCCGAAAAACCACACAAACCACCAAACAAAGGAAAACTGCGAAATTTCTAATTTAGATGAAAGCGAGAGACAAGCTTCTAGAACAGAACGGAAAGAAGTAAGATCTATATTTGCTAAACAAGAAGGGGGGCTTGGCCAATTAAACGAGGCCTTTAGATGGGAAAAGATATCTAAAGTAAAAGGGCAGGCAAAACACAGATGGCCTGTAGATTCACCTGCATTATTACAGAACACACATTGTTGCGGCAAATAAATATGACTTTTTTCAAGACGCAATTTAGACGGGATACCATCATTACAAGCTTTCCAAAGAAAGTGTTTAATTTTCGGAGGAATATTAAGCTTCCAAATCCAGCTTATACTCAACTTTTTCTAAAGAGGATGGAAGAATCCCTTGAGCAAGAAGAGCCCCACTTTTAACCGAGTACTCACCATCACCGTAAGGGCCCCGGATGAGATTATCCGGTTGGGACTCGTAGGGGATATAAATAGAGCAAATCGCGAAACAATGTGAGGAGGGACCAAGGAAAGAAGCATCTCGAGAGTCCCATTGCCCGAAGGCAAAGATACATCTATTAACAATCGATTTTCGAACCAGGGATAGGAGTAATGATAGATTTTAGAGAATATTGGAAAACCCAATTATCCATCCAGAAGTTAATACTTTTACCATCACCAATCTGCCAACGTAAACCTTTTTTAAAAATATCACGTAAACTTAGGAGGTTACGCCATTGCCAAGAAGCCGATTTAGAAGCTTTAACAGAAAAAATGCTATTATTTTTTATGTACCTTTTTCTAACTAATTTGACCCACAAATTATTATCATTTTTAACAATCCTCCACAAGAGCTTCATTTGAAGAGCTTGGTTGTTAGCTTCACTTTACGAAAACCTAATCCACCCGCCGATTTTGGTTTGTAAATTCGATCCCAACCAATAAGGTTAGGGGATTTATTAGTGGTTTCCTTATTCCAAAAGAAATTTCTATATGTTCTATCCAGATTCACCAGAATAGATTTAGGCAATAGAAAACTTTGCATTTGATAACTAGCTTTAGCAACAAGATTAGAATGGAGAAGAACTGACCTACCTGCTTGGGAAAGAGCATTGGCTTTCCATTTAGGGAGTTGGCTAGTCGTTTTACTTACCACAGAGCTAAAGGTTTCTTTTGTCACCTTAGAATGAATAATAGGGCAACCCAAATATTCCCCAAGATCACTAGTTTCCTGCATTTGAAGGATAGAGGCAAAATCACATTTTTTTGCCTCCGAGATATTAGCAAAGACATTGGAAAGAAGATTTATGATAATTGACTAGTTGACCGGACATCGAACAATACTTATCCGTAATTTGACGGATGATCGACAGGCTATAATTAGTGGCTTTAGCAAAAATCATTGTGTCATCTGGCAAAGGTAAGAAAAGGAACTCGCATACTGTTTTACCAATGGGAACTCCAATTGGTTTAGTAGGGCCTGAAGCAGCTGAAGAAAGTAATCTAGCGAGAAGCTCAAAGACACAAAATAAATAAATAAGGAGACAAGAGGGTCACCTTGTCTAATCCCTCTAGAAGAGGAGAATTTATCACCCGGAAGCCCATTTACTAAGACAGAAAAGGATGAAGAAGAAACACATTCCTTGATCCAACCTATCCATCATGGGACAAAAACCTAATTTATCAAGAGTGGAAAAGATATAATTCCACTCTAATCTATCATACGCTTTCTCCATATCCAGTTTGATGGCTATCCAACCATTAGAACCTGATTTTGTTTTAAAAGATTGAAAGATTTCATGGGCAATAAGAATATTATCCTGAATTAACCTATCAGGAATGAAAGCACCTTGAAGGGGATGGATAATCTGACCCATGACTTCCTTTAATCTATTAGAGATGATTTTTGAGATTATTTTATAAATGGTTGAACAGAGGCTAATGGGTCGGAAGTGGTTGGCAGAGGAAGGATTATCAATTTTAGGAATTAGGGCCAAAAAAGTATGATTTATTTCTTTAAGGATTTTTCCAGAGTGGAAAAAGGCTTGAACTGCTCTTATTACACTATTACCTACTAGGGTCCAGTATTTTTGAAAAAGAACGGGGAAAACCATCGGCCCTGGGGATTTATCAGGGGCTAGACAAAAAGTAGCAGATTTAATTTCGTCTCCAGAAACTGTCGAAGTTAGGAAAACATTATTTTCATCAGAGATGATGTTATCCAAAAGAGAAAAATCATAGTCAGGATGAAAATAAATTGAACTATCAGAGGAGAATCTAGCTTTGAAAGCATTAGTCAATTCTTGAGAGATAGCATCGGGCTTGGTGATTACTTCACCTGTTGAAGAAACAATTTCTTTAATTTGATTCCTATTACGTCTAATGGACGCATGAGTATGATAGTAAGATGAGTTAGAATCCCCCAAGAGAAGATAATCAGTTTTACTCTTCTGTTTCCAAAATTCGTTGCTAAAAGTTAATAAACTAGAACGTTTTTTAAGAAACAGATCTTGTTTAGTTTGATAGGTAAGAATAGAAGGATTAGCTAGAAGGGAAGATTGTATCGTTATCAAAAAAATAATAACATACTACTTACCACACGCGTTTGCCCGTAAAAAAAAAGGATAAAAAGAATCAACCCCCGCTCAAAAAGACAAAAATCCACTGCTTGCCTCTTGGCGGGTATTCTGTTACATACACCAGATTCTGACACAGTGACACGCCACTTCCTCCTTCTCTCCTCTCTCTCTCTCTCTTTTCCGCCATTAAACCTCCTTTTAAGCTCCTCCATAGCTGATTTTCTCTCTCCTTCTCTCTAAACTGAAGTAAAACTTAAAATTCTGCGACAATGTTCTACTCACATCAGCTGCTTGCGCGAAAAGCTCCTTTAGGTCAAATATGGTAACTATTCTTAATCTCATTTTCTCTGCAATTTCATATAACATTCAACTTATCTTTCGCTTCATTTATTTGTTTTACACATTATTTCTCTTTAGCTGAATTTCAAATTTCCAGTGATGTTAATCTGTCTATACTCTGTTTTCGTAATTTCACCAGAAATTCGAGTTTCTATTTCCGTTGATTCCTTGATTTATCTAGTTTATCATCTTCGACGCAAATTGCGATGTTCTACTTTATTGTTTGAAATTTTGAAAATTCACATTCAGAATATGAGTGTGCGAGTTAATTTAGCTCTATTATGGAGATTAAGTGAGAAATTCGGTTTTCATTTGCAATATTTCATCCGATTGAACTTACGAGAATTTCATACTCTACTAAATTAGAATTTCTAGTCTCATTAGATTATTTTTCATTTTATAGCAAGATATTTAGTATTTGACTCTGTTTCTACAATAATTTAGCGAAAATATTATTGCATTTGCGTCAAATTTATCGCTCATCGATTTTAGTCTAGTGCGAAATTAATTTTGCAATTATCAATGGAAATTCACATTTCATCAATTTCTCTCTCTGTATATAAGGATGGCAGCTACAATGCACGCCAAGATGAATCGGAGAAAACTCGATCAGATCGACATTATCAGAATTTGGTTCTCTCTCTCATTAATTCTTTTCTCTCTCCTATTTAGCTCTACGTTGATTTTCTGTTTTCTGAAATTGCATTTGTAAAATTACAGCGAAGAAATCTTAAATCCTTCAGTTCCAATGGCGCTCAGACTGTCTGGGATTTTAATGGGTATAATATACTTGGCAAACAAATAACCAACTCTTTTCCTCAATTTTTGTATTTTTTTTCTCTGAATAATTTTTCTTGTCGATTTAATTAGGTGGTGTGGTAATCGTTTATGAACGCAAAGTTAGACTCCTCTATGGTGAGCTTCGTTTCAGTGATTTATCATTTTGTTTTTTTTTTTTTAAATATTTGAATATTGAGTTACGTTCAATTTACGGCTAATTGGGAATTTGTGATTTCAACAGATGATGTAAATCGTCTACTGGTATGTTAATTCCACTTTTAGCCCCTTAATTTGCTACCCCTATTATATGGTTTATTATAATGGTTGAGTTACGAGTTTTTTATTCAAATTTTCCAGGTTGAAATCAACTCAGCATGGAAGGTGAAACCTGCTGTGGACCCCACAGTTCTTCCCAAAGGCAAAAATCAAGCCAAGTGGGTCCCATACTGACATCACTTCCCCTTTTCTGGGTTTTAGGGTTTTAGTGGGGGTTTAGTTGGTTAATGTTTGTGTAATTGAGTCATGCAGGTTTGAAGCTGTGACATTGCCTGAGAACAATGCAGATGTTGGTGATGTTGAGCAGTCTATTGACTACTCTAACAAGTTTACTAGTAGTGCAACATTTCAGCAATCGGCTTACTTTGCCATGGTAAATGAAGCACTACACCTTACCTTTATCGCGTGTGATCAAGCTAGATGTAATTCATTTACTTGCTAATATGTTTCATAGAGATTGCACATTCTGTAGCTCGATTAAAATCCCAAGTTCAAGAGTCCCATGAAATTGCCAAATGCAACCTTTTGGACACACTGATAGTATGATATCATTATATCAATATTGATTATTGAACTAGGACAGTTTAAAGTGGTATGAGTAGTGCATATATGATTACAGCTAAATATTGTAGATCACATCACACATAATGGTGAATTGTATTCTTGAATCTTCTAAGGAGATTGTGAAATTACGATAACTATTGCAACTTTGCTGATAAATGAACCCATGTGTAAACATCCAGAGACTGGATACTATTGATGAGCTGACAGAGAGCTTCAGAGAAAAAGAGCCAGATGCTGGACACCATCAAGGTTTTCCTCTAGACGCTAGTGCACTAAGTTCTATTCCTGAATTTTATGTATAAAGGCTCAAGATTGTGTCTGATAGTGTTATAGTGGATCATTTCATGGTGTGTATCTATAGTTGGAGCATATAATTATTTATACGTTTTCACCTTTTCTGGCTGGTAATCATCTAATCATCCTGCATATTGTTTTCTCAGCGGAACCTGCTAATATTACCTTAGATGAGCCGTTCAATTCATTTCGAGTTGACACGGGTCTTTACAATCGCTTTGAAAGGTGAATTCCTGTAACAATGCGCAGTGCTAGATATGCTGAATTTCCTATCCGATTGAAGAAAAAGACTCTTGTGCCTTTCTGCATTATGTTGTTGATCTATCATTTGAACCTTCAGAGTTGACAAATGTTGTCTCTCTTCAGATTTGATATTGAAGGAGATGAAGAAACACAGAATAACTTTCCTTCTCAAGGGAACACAGAAATCCCACCTGCTAATGTACACTCTCCGCCTCCAGAAATGGAGCAGCCACAGAAAGGTCAGTTGCATGAGAGGAACCAATGCAATATATTGTCCTTTGAGTTTCATGTGTACCAATAATCATATGCATTTCCTGAAGCATGTAGCTCTATTAATCCATTCTGCAGAATATTACTTGTCTTTTAAAGATATTGCAATTCAGTAGCACAATGATCTTTGCTGGTGTTACTCTAAGACACTACATGTCAAGTGTTTATGTTTTCTATTTGGTATCTGTTTCTTGCATGCTATATCCCCCCCCTTTTCTCAGAGTACACATATCAGAGGGTTGAAATTACTAGCTTATGATTACCCCACTAAGCCCCTCAGTTTTCTGTCTCCCTTCTTACTAGCTTAAGAATTTGCCCGTCTTAATTACAAAAGGAGAAAGTAATTTAGAAACTTAATAATTTGAGCTACAAAAAGTACACTAAGGCTCAATAATGTACAAGATAAGGATGTGGGCTGTTTAAGTAAAATGGAGATAAAATATCCTACTTGTTCTGTCGAGATTTCACAAAATGTAGTTAACGAGCTAGTTGGATGCAGATGGTAATATCAGAAATCTTTCCGCAGCAGATAATATTTTTGACCGACATCCAGTGAGACAGGCTGATCAATCTTCTCCTCAACTCAGGGAGGCTGGACAAGTAACTATTTTAAGTTTTGTCTTCGATGGTCCTGTCAGGAAAATAAATGCTCACTAACAATGATTTTAATGAACGATTGCAGCAACCCCAGCAACATTTACAGAAGCGAAAACCAGCAAGAAAGAAAGCAAAGGAAGCTCCTTGTATAATGGATAATGAACAAACCATGATTCCGAGTAACTTGTACCAAACTTGGCTCCAAGATTCAGTTGATATACGGGTCAAGAGGCCCAAAATTGCAGAGGTCTGTCCCTCATTTAACCTTAATAATCCAGTTCATCTAGCCTTCCAAAAACAGGCCTGCATACAGTGTTACTTAAGCAGAGTGTTTAAGGCAAAAACCTGCTGTTATGAAGCTTACATTGCAATCTACTGTTCTGCAGCATGCCAAAGCAAAATCAGCTGTGACATTAGCCAAATTAGTAGACCTGCCACCAGTAGCACTATCTTGTGGGTTATTCGGAAGAAACCATGAAGTCTATTATCCAAAACCGCTTCTAAATCTGTGGATAACAAGTATGCAGCCTTTGCAAGATTCACCTTCTGGTTCTGGTAAGTGGTTACTCTCTAATAAGAAATTTCTTTGTTGTGTACAAGTCATGACGATTTGAGTTTCTCGTGCAGGAAGGACTAATTCTCCCCATCCACCAGAACCATCATCATCCTCACCTCCTCATGGACAATATTATCAGGATCCACCAGAAATGGTAAGACGTCTTCCATCTAGCTATTGCGGGAAACAGAAAGCATATACATACGATTTAACTGACTTTGTGTTCTTGAAGCCAATGGGGGATTTTGGCAATAGAGTCAAATCTAATAGAATAGCCTCACAAGAAAAACTACGAAGCAACGTGGCCACAGGAACTGAGATACCTATCAATGAGTTCAACCTCATGTTCAATGGTGTGGGCACATCTAATCCAAATGCTGCAGCAGCTAACTCTGGTATACTGTTGCTACACCTTCTGATGTTCTTAGATAAAGTTGCCTTATTTGCAAGAGATTACTAGATTCAGGTGAATCATTTGAGCTATACGTGCAGGAACCTCTGTTAAATCATTCTCGGTTCCCAGCCCAGGTCCTGGACTTGACTTCTTGTCAAACACTTCAGACAGCTATTCAGAGCGGTTAGTACATAATACAACACAAGTCAGTTGGTTTTAAGCAATATTGCTTAACCTTTCTCTATGAGTGCCATCATTTTTTGAAAGAAATATGAAATTATGAAAGGGAAACAATTTTAAAAGGATTTTGAGGTTATTGAAATGTTATTATTCCTAGGTTAAGAAAGAAAAGGCCTTCTTCAACCAAATTCAACAGTGCTGGCCTTGAGTCACTAGATGAAGAGAACCAATGGATACATGAAGCAGCAGAACACAATCTTCCTGGTTTTGGTGAGCCAGCTCAACCAAGCTTCAAGATACCTAGACATTCTCGGCATGGTCCAACCCCTGATCATGGTAATGTAATTATACTTCATATATGAGCTTCTTGTTCATGTAGTAGCTGCATTTGTAAGAGGAAACTTCCAACAATCTTATTAATGCTTAATTTTGCAGAACTGCTGATAGAAACAGGAACTACTCAAACTCAGCGCTGCAATTGATGAGGAAACTGAGAGGATGGCCAGTAACATCACAACGTAATGCCAGCCCCAGAGGTCATTTCAGATTCTGTAGTACAGAGAAATCTTAGTCGTCGTAACTTATTTCTATTTGAATGCTGATTCAGGCATCTAAAGACATACTTCGAGACCCCAGGAGCACCTCAGACAGAATCATTAAACCAGCTAGCTTTTGGAATGAACAGGAAACAAGCTGCTCAGCTTTTCTACCAGACTTGTGGTAAACTTCCATCACCCAATTTGTTACATAAATTACATTTTTACTTTTTAATGCAAGCTTTTACCAATAGCAAGTTCTCTATCGAACCACTGATGTAATAATGTCAACTGCCTTGCAGTTCTAGTTACGCGAGATGTCCTCAAAGTGCAGCAGACATTAGCATATGGAGACATTACCATATCTAGAGGAGCAAAAATGTGAAAAGGTTTGCCGTAGAGATATTACATTCACTGACATTCTAAAGTATGCAGCATATAGGGAAGTTCAGTTATGTAGGAGATAAGGGTTATTTTATTCCTTAATATATCGCTACTTCGTTAAACACATACAAAACTGTTTGGTCTAAATTCATATTTGAGGGGATGTACATGTTTATTGAAACAGTTGTCAAGAATGCAACCTATATATTATATAGAGTGGTAATGAATATATATACCTTCTTGTTTCTTCAATGTTTTCTTCCCAAGTATAAAAACACGTCACCTTTATTAATAGGTTCCAGTATCCCAAACTTGTAGGATCTGATTCTTAATAATGTCATTAGCAATGTAAATGGATCTCCCTGAGCTGTGCCATTATGATGGTTCTGATAAATGGCCTAACTCTTCGTCATAAAACAACTGAACTGAACTGAATTAAATTATAACTAATTAATAGTAATGATAATAATTTAGGAACCGAACCGAACCGAACCGAATCGAAGCGAACCGAAAATGTCGGGATAACAGGCCCTAAGTCAGCTTATATAGTTTCTGTTGATTTGATCATGTTTTACTAATGCCTTTAATTTTGAAGCACACTTTTTAGTGGCCTTTCTATAATTATTATATTTGTGATTCTCTTAAATCACCCTTTCATAGCTCATACAGAATAATTATGAGTATATAGCAAAGAGATACGCTGATCTGGATAAATTGAGTAGAAGATTCAGCTTAATTAGCTGATACGGTTTGAACAACTCATTCTCCCTAACTTCTTGCAATATATTATGGGCACCTGTTTTAGCTGTCCGCACATGCTCCATTCTCTGGTGATTGGTGAATTAACATTTAAGTTTAAGCTGCAATTCTTGAATATAATATTTTCAGTTCTTAAATTCACATCTACATAATACATAGTATACTACTATACTTATATGCATATACTTTGAACATGAAATTCTTTTTTCTTCATAAAGTTAATCAAGTAATGCTGTGTTGCTGTTGATCTATGTAAAGCAACTCCTTACTATGATGGTAACGGTATAGGCCATATCAATATGACAGCTTTACAAAATATAAATGCTTGTTGTGGTACTCATAATTGATAGTTTTGGCTTACAGTTACAGTTTGTAATGATGGTAACAACCTAATTATGAATCTCATAATCTAAAAGATATTACATCACATGTCAAATGCTTGTTTCTCTGCAGCTACTCTATCTATCACCACTCTCTTAAAATCTTTGTAATACCATAAATAGAACATAGAAGTCACTGAGGCATATTTTTCCTCTTTAACTTACCAAGTCATTTTTGTTGAAGACGTTGTATATCAGAAAAGTTATTAGTAAATGATAGCATTTTAAATTGAGACTGTAAGCTTCTGTTTCGATTGTTGCTTATAAAATATATTGTCAGAACACAGGAGTGATTGAAATTTTCATACTGTGGGCTTTTGATTCCAATTTTGCTGAGATTAGCGATGTGTCTGCTTAATCACCAAGTTTGTGTCATCCGTACCAAATAACGAAAAGGTTATTGCAATCAATACATATTTGTTCCTCTTCTAGGAATTTTATTAGGGGTTTCCCTGAGTTATATTTATAAATTAATAGCAATTAGAAATTAAATTTTGGTAAGTTTGTATTTCATGCATTAAATTTCTGATTATATTCCTGAGAGGAAAATGCGGAGAGAATAGAGGAAAGAGCAATGTTCTAAACTTCTACTACTGATTAGATATGTTTTTTTTTTGTTGAAACTATGTACTACTACTTTCTTGCAAGGCAAAGACTATTCAGGTGAATTATGATCATGCTAAAGCTGGTAAACCAACTTCACTTAATTTTTCTTATGAGTTATGAAATGGGATAGGAATGTAAAAGGGATAGGAGTATAATACTTGGACGTTTCGTCTAGTAAAAGGGAAGCTCTTAAAATTGGTTGTTCAGATAAAATTATTTCTAAACATATTTTTTATACTTTTTTTTGGGTACATGAGGAAAGTTAAGACACCTTTTCTTCAAGGAGAAACATATTCTTCATACTTATATTATGTTAAATTCATTTAAATTGATAACTATTTTAGTTAACAGTGGCATTAGAAATTACTCCTCCATTATTAGATACTACTCAATTATGTTTTTCTCATATACTAATTTCAAAATTAAGTATGGCTCAGGTATGACCTAGAATAGCAACTAATATATTGTTGGAGGTATTACAATAAATTTGAAAAGATTCTTTTTACATCTACAAAATATTACAAAATAAGGAAGTAAAATTTCTAGTTCACCCATTCTCTTTCTACACCTTTAGATATAAATAAAATAGGGTTTATTGTAATTGAGTGACGAGTGACGAGTGACGATACCACTGATATATAATTATACTTTATCTTATGTGCTCATGTAACAAACCGTTTATGAAATTGTTTTTTATTTGTTTAAATTTATTCCTAAAAGCTCCCCTTTCAACTTATGTTTTTCATGATCCATAGGCTATTTTGGAACTAAATCTCACCTAATATATTACCATATTTTCTCATATTATCCAAGATTATCATTAATACTCCCTATGTATTACTTTTAATATTTTTACGTTTTATTATGAACAATCTTTTTTTTATTTGTTGTAATTTTTCCCTACTTTTACTTTGAAGCTGGATATTATATCGTATATGTATATTTTTCTCTTTACTTTTTCACTCTAAAAAGTAACGGATATAAGTCACATTAACCACATTTACCCACTTATTACCCAATCCTAATCGATCATTAAAAAATAATTGTTAACGTTAAATTAGATTCCACCTTATGTTAAATTCTATTAATAGAGGATAATATACCCAATTGGTCAACTAAGTTTTATCCAAAAGTAACAAGGTAAAACCCTCATGGCCAATGATGAAAAGATTATGTAGAGCTTAATATAAGGATTGCCTTAGAAATTAAATAAACATTTGTACCCACGACAAGTCAACAAAACATAAAGAGTCAATGGGTCACAACTCACATGAGAGAGTATGACACACATATGGTGCAATCTCTCCCATTACGCTAGCTAAGCACATCAAATTTTATTAAGAAATCTAAACAAATTAATAATTTAATAACCATTTTCAAAATAATTAATGCTTTGCACGCACAGTTGTACTAATGTCACGAGAAATATGAAACTCACTCGAACTTACTGATAAATAAATACTACAGTATAATAGTCCATTCCTCTTCCATTACTCTAATACTCTTCCTTCCATAAAACCCCTTTAAAATCTCTTTTTTTCCAACTCATTTCATAAATCATAATCAACCCTCCTCTCTCTCTCTCTAAAACTTGAAACCCACTACAAAAACTCAACCAAAATTCATGTGGATTCCATGGGTGAAGAAATCCCCTGCTCACACTCACACCAAATCACCCACTTCCTTCGACATCCACCCTCCATTATCATCATCAATTCATCACCATTCTCCCTCCTTAAAAGACATTGATACCCTCCTTCACAACCCTCCTCCATTCAGCCCACTCCACAAACATTCTCTCTCCTCAAAAGACGTCCCCTTCTCTCCGGCCCGAAGTCCGGCCCACTACTCCGCCTCCTTCAAAGACATACATTCACTCCTCTATGAAGACCACCCGGCCCAATCCCCAACCCAAACCCCGACCCGAAAACCCTCTGTTTTTCACCGTGTTCGGACTTGGGCCCACCGACAGGCCCACCAGCCGCCTGACGCTCAGAACAGGGTGGTGATATACTACACTAGTCTTCGTGTGGTGAGAAGGACGTACGAGGATTGCAGAGTCGTTAGATCGATTATGAAAGGGTACCGTGTTAAAATGGACGAACGAGATTTAGCGATGGATGGGACTTATGTGGACGAGTTGCAGAGGATTGTGGGTGGGAGGAGAGAGAAAGAGAAGGGAGAATTGAGTATGAGTTTGCCGAGAGTGTATGTGAATGGGAAGTATGTGGGAGGGGTGGAGGAGATCCGACGGTTGCACGAGAATGGGGAGTTGAAGAGGATGATCCAAGGGTTGCCAGTGGCTGAAGGGGGAGTATGTGGGATGTGTGGTGGGTTTAGATTTGTGGTGTGTGAATGGTGTGATGGAAGTCATAGGGTGTTTGTAGATAAGTATGGGTTTAAGAGTTGTTCTGTGTGTAATGTCAACGGTTTGATTCACTGCAGAAACTGTACTACTGTTGTGTTCTGATGTACTGAATCCTGTCTTCACACAAAAAGAAACAGAAATATGAAATTTGGAATTTAGTGGTAAAATTATAGAATGAAAATGTGAATGTTAGAGAGAAGATATGGAAGTTAGAGTCTTAGAGAGCAGTAGATGTTGAGATAGTGATAGGCTTGCTAGTGAGTTCTTCACAGTTTCTGATACTAGATTACTGTAATTAAAATCTAAAAACATGGAATTAAATGTGAGATACAAATGTTATTTCTCAATTTTTTTGATGATTTTTCTGTATGTGCTTAAATGAGCAAAAACATAAAATGAGCAAAAAGACCGGTTTTCAGTTTTCAACTTAAGGTTAGTTTTCAGTGGATCCTACCTCTATATATATATATATATACTGCCAAAACTCAAGAAATTACTATCATTTGACGGTTTTCATTAAAAAAACATGTGATGGTCCACTAACATATTAAGAATTCCCTTCTCTTCTTCCCTTCTCTTCAAATCAGCCCAAATTAAAAAAAAGCAAAAATTTGAAGGTTTTTTTTAGGAGTAAATTCAATGAAAGGTTTTAAGAATAAAAACTTGAATTTCCACATATTTGATCAAGATTTTATTGCAAAAGAAATATCAGATGGCAAATCATCCTCCGACTTTGTTTCGTCTCCCCTTATAAAAACACAAATTCTACGTCATAACTTATGGTGTAACAGTTACTTTACACGTGTCAGAATTTCTTCCACGTTTATATCCTTCATTGCTTCCTTTCAAGTTTCAACCACCCTTTCTCTCTCTTCAATCCCGCCGAAGAATTCATTGGAAGAACCCTCGCAACAACATATTTTTGTTAGAATAATATGTTTGAGATTTTTGAAACCAGATTTTTGAGCCTGTTCTTGAAATCCAACAAAAGCGAACCACATGTTTGAGATTTGTTCTTGAAGAAATCGAACGAAACCTTCGAACGATTATCCTAAAATCAAACGAAATCAAACCAGATTTTTGAGATTTGTTCTTGAAATCGAACAAAATTGAATTCAACTGCAAAGAAGTTGAATCTTCGACCGCAAATGTTCTCTCTCTCCTCATTTTCCGGCGATGGACGTTCGTTCAGTGACGACAACCACCATCACCTTAGCCAACGCCTAGAAAACCTTCTCACTAAAAACAACATTAGTGGTGGATTTACGGACTAAACCAGCGGCCACAACAAGATTGGTTGGAACCTTCTCACTGTAAAAGAGGGGTTGATAGGGACTAAATCGTCGTCGGTGCTTTTGCCTCCTCCAAGGTTGCTCCCTTTTCCGACGTTTTCATAATTTTTTGGAGAAAAATGATGAACATACATAACCGGACAAATACTTGCCATTTTCGTGATGCCTTTCAATTTCCAGTCGAGAACGCTTCTTATCGCTAGCCGGAGTGCCGGACAACATAAACCTTCACATGCATTCTTCACATGCATTCTTCACCACCACTACAGACATGAGCCAACATCACCACTATTGTAGCTCTTAATTACATCTTTACTCTGTAGACATGACTGGTTCTCTCTCCTAAAAAACGTTTCTTTCAACTTCATTGACATTCATGGTTGCTCACTTGCTCCACTTGAATCCATAGATTTTCTTTAAAGGTGCTTCGTTTGAAAACAAAGACAAACAAAAGTGAGTAATATATCATTTAAGATATATAGTACATATGTGCACATTTAAAGGGTGTTGATTCTAGTGGGGTGGTGCTAATTCCATTGGAGTACGTGCTAATTCCGTTGGAGTGGTGTTGAATCTGGTGGGGTGGTGTTGATTCCGGTGAGATGGAGGAGGTCTTATATTGTTACAGGAAGGGCAACCCTTCTTGTAATACTTTGAATGTGAATAGAATTCTATGAATTCTGATATGAGTATGAATAAAGAAAATAGAGAGATAGAGAGAGAGAGAAAGAAGAGTTAGAATATGAGATGAGAAAGAAAAGTAAGTGTTTATTTTCTGAATGCTTATTACATCCTAAGCTTAGACTATTTATAGCTCAATTACTAAGTACAAGAAGAACCCAGCTCAACTACTTCTTAACAAACTCTCAACTAATTCCTGATTTTAGGGAAAGTTAAAACTGTTTTTCCCGCCAAAAAGCCTACATACAATTATAAGGCTAATTAAGGTAATTACCCTTATCATACCACCCTCCCTAAAAGAAGACTTGACTCAAGTCTTGATAGTACAATCGAATCCAGGGGAACCTCTGTTCAAAATCTTCGACATACTCCCAACTAGCTTCATGATCCGGACATCCTTCCCATTGGACCAGGTATTGAACATGAGCCATGTTCTGAAAGTTGACGACCCTTCTGTCCAAGATAGCTGCTGGCTGAATTAGGACAGTATCATCTTGTCCTTGTAGCCATACTGGAATATGTGTAACTATAGGAAGAGGACCTTGAAATTTCTTCAGTTGAGATACATGGAAGACATCATGTATCTTAGAATTTACAGGGAGTTTAAGTTTGTAGGCCACTTTTCCAATTTTGGCTTGAATCTGAAATGGACCATAATACTTTGGAGACAACTTGTGATTGGTTCTAGCTTGAACTGAGTGTTGTCTGTAAGGCTGTAGTTTAAGCAAAACCCAAGCTCCAACATCAAAGTGTCGATCAGTCCTGTGCTTGTCAGTTTGAGATTTCATTCTACATTGAGCTCTAGTCAAATGAAACTTCACCATAGATAGCATCTGCTCTCTTCTAGTCATGCTTCTATCCACTGCTGCAATGGAAGATTCTCCTGTTAGGTAAGGCAAATGAAGTGGTGGTGGTTGATTATAAACCACTTCATAAGGAGTTAACTGCAAAGCTGAGTGAAAATGAGTGTTATACCACCACTCAGCTAAGGGTAACCATAGAGACCATTCCTGAGGTTTTTCTCCACACGTGCACCTAAGATATGTCTCCAAACATCTGTTCACTACCTCTGTTTGTCCATCAGTTTCAGGATGGTAGGCAGAAGATAATAGAAATTCAGTGCCATGAAGAGAAAAAAGTCCTTTCCAAAATTGGCTGAGGAAAATGGCATCCCTATCACTGACAATTGTTCTTGGCCATCCATGCAATTTGAAGACATGGTCCAAGTAACATTGTGCCACTTGTAGAGCAGTATATGGATGTGAGAGAGACATGAAATGGGCAGCTTTACTAAAACGATCTACAACCACAAATATTACATCCTTACCATTGGATTTTGGTAAGCCACCAACAAAATCCATGGATACATCCTTCCATACTTCTTCAGGAATAGGTAGAGGTTGTAACAAACCTGGTTTTGCAGAATTATCATATTTAGAAACTTGACATATAAGACATCTCCTCACAAACTGTCTAACATCCTTAGTCATGCCTTGCCAATAAAAGATGCTTTTCAACTTCTTTAATGTAACATCTCTTCCTGAATGGCCACTCTCAGGGGAAGCATGCTGCCATTCCATGATCTTCTTTCTCAAATTGTCATCCTTACCAACTACAATTTTGTTTTTCCTCCTCAATAACCCATCTTGAATGCTGAAGTTGTGAACACTAATATTATCTTGTAACTGACTTAAGATATGTTGAGTGTTAACATCAAGCTGATAACTTTGAATAATCAAAGCTTTTAGATCTGAAGCAATCACTGAAATTGCCATGAGCAAAATTTCACCCCCTTTGACTCTAGATAGAGCATCATCAGCAACATTATCTTTGCCACACTTGTACTGAATTTCGTAGTCAAAACCCATAAGTTTTGACAACCAAAACTACTGGAAAGGAGTAGAGATCTTCTGTTGTAAGAGCCACTTCAAACTCTTTTGATCTGTTCTTATAACAAAATGTCCAGCAATCAAGTATTGTTCCCACTTTTGAACAGCAAAGACAATCGCTAAGAGTTCTTTTTCATAAACTGATAATTTCTGCCATCTAGGACCCAAAGATCTGCTAATAAAAGCCAAAGGATGGTTTTCTTGCATTAGAACTGCCCCTATACCAGACTTAGATGCATCAGTCTCTAGTACAAAAGGTTTGGAAAAGTCTGGAACAGCTAGAACAGGAGTGGTTGTTAATGCTGTCTTCAGTGCTTCAAATGCTTCCTGAGCTTTTTCAGTCCATGTAAAGGCTCCTTTCTTGAGAAGATTAGTCAGTTCCTTGCTAATAAGAGCATAATTCCTGACAAACTTTCTATAATAACCAGACAAACCAAGAAAGCTTCTCAAGTCTTTTAATGACCCAGGAACAGGCCAACTAGCAATGGCTGAAATTTTTCTAGGGTCTGTTTCCACTCCTTGAGCTGAAATAAAGTGGCCTAAATACTCCACTTTATCAGTTGCAAAGATACATTTACTAGCTTTTGCATACATTTGATTCTTCTGCATAAGCTCAAACACTTCAGATAAATGATGCAAATGCTCAACAGTAGATTTACTGTAAACAAGAATATCATCAAAAAACACTAACACACATTTTCTAAGCAATGGTCTAAAAACATCATTCATCCACCCTTGAAAGGATGCAGGAGCATTAGTAAGCCCAAAAGGCATTACTAAAAATTCATAATGCCCAGTATGAGTTTTAAATGCAGTTTTAAAAACATCTGCATCATGAACTCTTAATTGATGGTATCCAGCTCTTAAATCAAGCTTTGTAAACACAGCAGCTCCAGCTAATTCATCAATTAATTCATCAATAACTGGAATAGGAAACTTATCTTTCCTTTGTTCTCTTGTTGAGTTCTCTGTAATCTACACACAATCTCCAAGTCCCATCTTTCTTGCCCACTAAAACAACTGGAGATGCAAAAGGACTTGAGCTGTTTTGAATAATCCCTCTGTCCAGCATTTCCTGAATGAGTTGTTCTATAACATCTCTTTGCTTTAATGGATACCTGTAGGGTCTGATGTTAACAGGACCTGCACCCATCTCTAAGGGAATTCTATGATCAAACACCCCCCTGTGAGGAGGTAAATCCACAGGGTCTTCAAAAACATTATTATACTTCTGTTTAAGAGTTTCAATTTCAGGAACTATTGAAGACTCCATATTACAGAAAGAGTGTTTTTTAGCTACTTCCTTCCTAGAAGTATCAAGAACTTGTAAAAAACACAAATGAGCTGCACTTTCTAACAATTTGGCAGAAGGTTCTCCCTCCATTACTTGTACTTTCTTAGGTGAGACCCCTGTAAGCTTGTATGTAACTCCTCCTATTGTGAACTCCATTAACAACTTCTTGAAATCCCAACAAATAGAGCCCAATGTAGCTAACCATTGAACTCCTAATACCATATCACAAGACCCTAATGGAATTAGCATAACATCAGTGGTAAACATTTTACCTTGCATAGCCCAAGAAAAAGTATCACATTTATGCTGACAGGCAATATGATTCCCATCTGCCACAGTAACAGCCTGTGGAGGCATTGGACTAATTGTACAGCCCAGTTTCTTGGCCATAGTCATATCCAGGAAGTTGTGAGTACTTCCTGAATCTATGAGAATATTAATGGAGTTACCATTCACTACTCCTTTAACCCTCATAGTATGAAAGCTTTGATTTCCAATCAATGCATTGACTGAAATACATGGCTCAATATTTCCAGAATTATTCTCAGTTGTAATATCTAAGAATTCATCACTACCTTCATCAGAATCACTAACATCCAATACCCCATTTCCTGCTATTTCTACAGTGAATAATTGAGGTTCTTTGAAGTTACATTTGTGATTCCTATCATAGGGTTTATCACAATAATAGCATAACCCTTTTGCAATCTTCTCTTGTCTAACATCTGCAGGTATATATTTGAAAGGTCTTTTATTTGGGTTTGTGTTTGATGGTAAAGGAAGAATTGGAGGTTTAGAATTGGCTAGCACAGGTGTATCAAGAGGCTTATTTGTGGAGTAAGGTGAGAAAGAAGTTTTGTGAGCTTTGGAGTGTGAAGTGAAGTTAGCTGCTATAGATTCTTCTTGCAGTCTAGCATACTCTACTGCTTCAGCTACACTTCGAGGTTTGAAAGCTCTTACAATAGGTTTAATATTTGGTTTAAGCCCTCCCACAAAACTATCAAGAAAGTAGGAATCAGGAAGGATATGGTTTTGTTGTAACATCAAAGATCTCATATCTTCAAAAGCATCAATGTAATTCTCAATTGAATCAATTTGTTGCAGTTTATTAAACTTTTCAACAACATTCATTCCAATTTCATCCCTAAATCTAGCAGACAAATCAATTATGAACTCAGACCAATCAACATTCCTTCTTACTGACAAGTAACTGGAAACCCACTGTTCTGCTCTTTCTATCATATTCGAACAAGCTAAATCCACTTTTTGATCTTCAGGAATCTTGCATAAGTGAAAATACTTATTACATTTTTTAATCCACATTCTGGGGTTTGTACCATTAAACTTAGGAAACTCAAGTTTAGGAACATACCCACGAATTCTAGTAGCATTAATACCATCATCATGTATTTCAGTGGATTTGAAAGAAGATGCTGGTGACTCCACATTCTTTGGTGACTCCAAATTCTTCTTTTCCTCTGTTGCTTTCAATCTTCCATTCATTTCTTTTAAAGACACCATTTCTTCCTTCAAAGTGTCTTGTAACACCTTGTTTTGGGCTTGCTGTTCTTCCCATTTTTGTTCTTGAATTCTCAATTGTTCTTCCATGACTATCACTCTTTTAGTAACTGCTGGTGCCAGGATTGTTTTGATAGAAATTTCAGTTTGGCAATTTGTCAAACACTTGCAGGGCAGTAGCTTGATGAAGTTCTTTAACAATGGCAGAATTGAACTTCGAAGCAGCAACTGCTCATTCAGCTCTGATACCAATGTTACAGGAAGGGCAACCCTTCTTGTAATACTTTGAATGTGAATAGAATTCTATGAATTCTGATATGAGTATGAATAAAGAAAATAGAGAGATAGAGAGAGAGAGAGAGATAGAGAGAAAGAAGAGTTAGAATATGAGATGAGAAAGAAAAGTAAGTGTTTATTTTCTAAATGCTTATTACATCCTAAGCTTAGACTATTTATAGCTCAATTACTAAGTACAAGAAGAACCCAGCTCAACTACTTCTTAACAAACTCTCAACTAATTCCTGATTTTAGGGAAAGTTAAAACTGTTTTTCCCGCCAAAAGCCTACATACAATTATAAGGCTAATTAAGGTAATTACCCTTATCATATATATGGTTGGATAGTAAAAGAAAGGGAGGAAGGGGGAAGAAGGTAAAAGGAAGGATTGGGAGAGAAGGGAGAAATACATATAAAGGGTGGGTGCAAGCTTTATGTGTTTAGGGCGATACTAAGAAAAACTATGGCGTGATTTAGTAATTCAGTTAATATGTGCGCATTACGAGAAACTTAGAGCTGATAAAAAAGTGAATCAAGCTTTGTTACAAAAACAAAGCTTGTGAACCATGCCAAGCTTGTAAACTCAACTTCATCATTGACAAAGTGGCCTCAAAACTGTTTTCTTGGAAATCTAAGAGTCTTAACAAAGCAGGGAGGGCCATCCTCATCAATGCTGCCCTCCAGGCTATCCCCTGTTATTATATGCATTTGATTGATTTCCCTGTTGCCATTAAAAATAAACTAGACTCCATTTGCAGTAATTTTTTCTGGAATAGCAAAGAAGATAGGAAAAGAGTTACGTGGATAGCGTGGAAAAAAAAATGTTCCCAAAAGAGTAGAGGCGGATTAGGTTTCATCACTCATAAGAACATTAATAACATTAGTCTCGCTCGCCTCTGTTGGAAATTGGATAATGATACTATGTGGGCTTCAAAAATTCTCAAAGAAAAATACATCAATAAAAGACTTGAACCACTTAGCTTTAAGAAAGGGTCTCACATATGGAAATACGTAGGTGTTGGGTGGGAGACATACAAAAACAGCATAGCTTGGGTTGTTGGGGACGGGAATAACATAAATTTATGGCACGATAAGTGGCTTAATGGTGATAATCTAAGATCGCTAATTCAAGGCCCTCTTAACCGCAATGTAAATAAAATCTTCCTGAATTCTATAAGAAACCAAGATATAACTAATGTCTGCTCAATTAGCCTCCCCCCGGAGCTAGTTGACCGAGTTAGATCTGTTGAATTCTCTCATAGGCATGATGAAACTTACTCTCTTTGGTCTCACCTTGGCAAGTTTAACTCAAAGAAAGCTACGAGTTCCCTCCTACCCATTGTGGAGGAGGAAACCTTGGATTGGATTTGGAAGTCCCCATGCTTGCCAAAACACCTTTTCTTCCTCTAGCAAGTGTGGTGGAATAGAATGCCCACCAATGATAATATAAACTTCCTGGTCAATTCCCACCCAAGAAATTGTCATTTCTGCCCAGAGGAAGTGGAGAATATGAGCCACATCCTTAGGACCTGCCACCGAGCCAAGGAAATTTGGAATGAGAAGCTAGTGTCTATCAATTCTTCCACCCCCTTTAAGGATTGGCTTAAAATGAATATAAAGAAAGATCATAACCCCCCTGAAGCTTTGGTACCCTCTAATGTTGATTTTATTTTTACCATTTGGGGTATTTGGTTAAGACGTAACGCTTGGGTGTTTAAAAAGAAGATCACATATTCTTCCTCCTCAATTAAAAATTACCGTTGGGCCGCCATCGAATGGTTCTATTCTAGGAACCAACCTAAGGTGGCAAAGCTCCCAGCACCACCCTCACTCTCACCTCTCAAAACAACACTCACAACTCTCTGCTCACCCTTGACTCTTCGTCCAAAAATTTGACCCACCGCTTAACCCAATCATGAACCCCACCACCTGCGTCCAAGTTAAAAATAAATGTGGATAGCTCTTTCTTTATTAACACCAAAGAGGCTTGTCTAGCTGCTATTTGTAGGGATGCTTTGGGTTCGTGGCAAGGAGGAGTGGTAATGTCCACTTTTTGTTCCAATGCTATGGAAGCTGAGATTCGAGCCATCCTAATGGCTCTTAAATGGGCAAGAGTTCATCACTGGCACCACAGCATCATCGCTTCGGACTATATCAATGCTATTGACGAGATTGGTAATAATAGGAATACTAAGAGTAATCTGTGTAATGTCATCCATGATTGTAGGGTGTTGCTCCAAGAAACCGCAGGGTTCGAGGTACAACATGAAGGAAAGGATGCTAATAGGCTTGCGGATGCACTAACTAAATACGCACAAGGGAGGACTGCAGGCCCAAATATTTTGCTTCATCTACCAATCCCTCCCCCGGAATGTTTTAAATTTCTGTCACAAGACTGGGATAATTGTAATATGTTGGTCAGGGATCCTGAACCCTCTGATCATGGCTAAGACCTCGTGTATTTGGTTATTGTCTTAATGCATTGTTCGTTTTCTACCAAAAAAAAAAAAAACCATGCCAAGCTTTTCAGGCCAAAGTGGGCTTTTTCAAGTCGAACTCGAAAGTCGAATCTAGATTATCTAGTTCAATATCAAAATTATATTCTGCCCAATAAACCCTCACTAATTTCAAGTAGGGATGGGCATGTGTCGGGTCTTGGACGGGTCCTGTTAGACCCAGACCCGCAAATTTGGATTTATATCCAAACCCGCCCAAACCCACAAGGTCTAGAAAATCCGGACCCTTACCCAGATCCAATGGGTCCGGCGGGTCCTGTGTCCAAAACGGGTCCGCATTGGATCTCAAGCTTATTAGGAGTTTTGATTATTCTTTTTTAAACTGCGAATTTTTTACGCCCTTTTTATTAGTTATTAAAATGATAAAAGAACAAAATAATAGTTTAATTCTTGTACAAACATTTAAAATTAAAATATTCACAACAAGTTGACTTGAGTTTTGGTAAAAAGTTTTATTACTACTTTATATATTTTGTATTATAATACATATATTTAATATGTAAAAACGAAAATGGGTTTACGGGGTAGGTCTGGGTTGGGTTTGAGTCTAAATTCATGAGTCCCGAACCCAAACCCGAATTTTACCACCTAGACCCAAATCTGACCCAAGTTCAATGGGTCTCAATTTTTTAGTCCCAGAGGTCCAACCGGATCTGGTCGGGTTTTGGGTCCATGCCCATCTCTAATTTCAGGCCTGAGCATTTTTGATCAGCTCAAGAAAAATTGTATTGAAGATGTGACTTGGCAAGCATCGAAAACTGAAGCAAGAACTTTTGAAGATGTCGGGCCCTTTAAAACAATAGTGGCTAATAGGGATGGGCATGGACTCAGGACCCGACCCAGACCCGGTTGGACCCGACCCATTTTTAAGGGGTGTGGGTCTAAAAAATTGAGACTCATTGGGTCTGGGTCTAGGTGTTAAAATTCGGGTCTGGGTCTCATGAATTCAGACCTAAACCCGCCCCGCAGACCCATTTTCGTTTCTACTTATTAAATATATGTATTACTATAATACAAACTATATAAAGTAGTAATAAATTTTTTTACCAATACTCAAGTCAACTTGTTGTAGATGTTTTTATTTTAAATGGTTGTATAAGAATTAAACTATTATTTTTTTCATTTATAATTTTAATAATTAAAAAATTGGTGTAAAGAATTCGCAGGTTAAAAAAAAATCGAAACTCATTTTGGACCCAGGACCCGCCAGACCCATTGGATATGGGTAAGGGTCCGAATTTTCTGGACTCTATGGGCCTGGGGTGGGTCTGGGTCTCGGTCTAGCAGGATCCGCCCAGATCCGACCCATGCCCATCCATAGTACTGGCTAAGCTGACATTTTCATCAGTTTTGCTTTCCATTTTTTCGTCCTTCTATGATTATGTGGCGAACTGGCCATTGTATATATTGGCTGTTTGACTACTTGGGGCAATAGTTTTAGGGTTCTTAGGAAAAGCCAGAGTTAACATCCTTCTTTTCATTTATTTTTTGTGGGATAGAGTTAGCATCTCTTATAAAGGACATTGGTAGGTGATAATTGGAAATTAAGACTTCAAGATTCCTTGTATATATACTACTTGTCTTTGACTCTTTGTTTTCCATTGAAGGTTAAGAAAATATCCTGATCTCCGACCACATAAACCTTGCAATCTTGTATACATCTATGTTCTTTGCCTTTTCATGATGTGTTTTATTGTCGTCTTTGTTACGCCTGAATCAAACGCAACTACATTATCCAGCTCATAAGTCATAGCTTATATACAAGTCATCACACCTCTACATGCATCTTTTTTTTTTTTTTTTTTGAGGGGAACCTCTACATGCATCTAATAGAAATAACAAGCGTAATTGTGAACACTCAACGTTACGTAATAAATATGTTCATAATATATATTTATTCATACGGATGTACGTTATGTCTTTTACTCTTTTTCTACTATATTTAACTCATGCTAAGATCAGAAATTTGTGATGAGTAGAATGGGTACATCCACTTCTCCTACATGGACCTTCTTTCTCTTTCTTATGTTGATATCAGCACAGTGTATAGAAGCAGCTCTGGTATCGGCTGCGTTGGGTGCAGTAGGTTTTGTCTCCTTTGGTTTGACTCTTACATGGCTTATTCAAAAAGAATACCGAAGAATACGTGTATATAGAAAGAAATGTGTCGATATGTATGGTACTACCAGTTACAACTCCGGTAATGGTGATCGCTTACATGGGAAACGCAAACATACATATCCTACGCATTTTCATGACTTCAATTTAGAGACGGACAGACGGTCCCTAAGGGCTAAGAAACGATAATTTAGGTGGGTACGATTCTAATTAGCCTAGAATTCACTTGTCGTACGTTAAAGTTTAATTTTTTTGACGGGATCGTACGTTAAAGTTGAATCTTAATTTGGTTATGAATTTGTCACACCAGAATAAAGGCACGTTGTTACGTCGATATGGACAGAGGATTATTGCATATTTGCATCATTTCTCGGTTCCTACTTCCTAGTGACCAATGCAAAAAGTTGATAAGTTTTTTATTATTATTATTGTAATTATAATTATTTTTAATGCTTTGCTCCGTATTGTTTTATAGTCTTATAGAGTACTAGTTCAAGAAAAAACATGAAACGGGTGCATTGATGGGTAATATACAGTATTTTTATACTATAAATTTATACCTCCATTTCTTTTCTCTCTTCTTCCCTTCCCCCACCACCATTGGAGCCGCCACTACAAACACCGCCGCTACACCACCACCACTAGAAACTTTAAACATATACATATCTTTGTTATCAGTTTTCTCTAATTGGACTTTCCCTGGTTGTTCAGAATCTGGTACATTGAGGTATATGTCATCAGATAGATGTCTTCCACATTTCTTCACAAACTCCGCTGGAATCCTCTGTAAAAAGAGAGGATTAATCATCACGACTTGTATACACACAAGAAATTTAGATAAAACCCGGCCCTCAGCGAAATGTAGTGGTGCTCATCTCCCTTCTCCAACCACTTTCTCTTTCTCGCCACTGCTAAACCCAAGGGCCACTTCCTCCCCTTCCCCCACTTCGCTTTCCCCTTCCCCCATGCTTCCACACCACTACTGGCGTCCACCATCACCCAAACCCTAGAGGAGACTGATTTGTTTTTTTTATAAAAAAACATGGAGAAGCGTCCACCATGGACGCCCCACCACTGGTGGAGGCGTCCATGGCAGGCACCTCACCCTGTGGTGGAGCGCCTGCCATGGACGCTTTCACCGGTGATGGGGCATTCATGGTGGACGCCTCCTTTTTTTGAATTTTTTTTAAAAAAATATGGAGATGCGTCCACCATGGACGTCCACCATGGACGTCCATTACAGGCGCCTCCTCACCCTGTGTGGTGGAGCGCCTGCCATGGATGCCTCCACCGGTGGTGGGGCTTCTATGGTGGACGCCTCTTTTTTTAGAATTTTTTTTTTAAAATCGAAGAAAACAGAGGAGAGAAGAAGGGGGAGAAGAAGGGTGGGTGTGATAATGGTAGAGCTGATCAACTCCAGCCCGGCCCGCGGGCCCAGTCCGATTTTTGGGCGGGTTTGGGCAGATTTTTTTGGCCCGCGGTAGGGCCCGGTTCGATTTTTTTTTGCTTTGGGACGGGCTTTGGGCAAGCCAAAAACGACTCTTAAGTTTAATTTTTGGCACGACTCGATTTTGGCCCGAAAAGCCCGCTCTTTTGGCCCGAAATAGCGGGCTTTGGGCACAAAATTTTGGCCCGAATTTTGGCCCGGCCCGCCAGACCAATGGGCTAATTTTTTTAGGCCCGGTCCATGATCACCTCTAGATAATGGTGGTGGCGGTACGGCAGCGACGCCAGTAGCAGTGTGGCGGTGGTGTGCCGGCGCCAGTGCCCAGTGGTGATGTGGAAGAAGATGGGGAGGGAAAGTGAAGAAGGAATGGGAAAAAATGAGAAAAGAGATGGAAAGTATACATATACAGTATTTTATACGTATTTAGGGCGTAACTAGAAAATTCTAGGGTGTCATTTAGCAACCCAGTATAGATTTTACTATTGTGTTTGTTTGATTAGACGTAAATCTTTTTTGATGAAAAGTGTTTTCCCATATTTTTTATAGGAAAAATTAATTCTTGGTTGATTTTCTTTTATTTGGTTGCAAGAAAATATGGAAAATGATCGAGTGAGATCAGAGAGAAGATAAGCTAACCAAATAAGTGGAATAAAAAAAAAGGGTGAAATTTTCAGCAATTTTTTTTTGTAAAAGGGAGATTAGCAATTTTGAAGAGAGAGAAAGAGTGTTTTTGTCCAGTGAGATATATAGAGTCTTTGATGATGAAGGAAAGTGTAGTTTCCCATGTCTCACGAGGAAAAGTGATTTTTCACTCTTGGAAAATAAATTTCAGCCAATATATTCCCTCTCAAATCTAGTCAGACCAAACAAAGAAAAAAGTGCAGAAAATAGATTTTCGGGAAAACACTTTCCTTCCAACCAAACACAACATTATTCATTTTAACTGATTGAGTTTTGGGAAGCTATTTGGAAGTAGTCTGCAATTACAATAATGGGGAGAGAGAGAGAAAGAGAGTTGGGAGACTCCATTTGTAACACCCGATATAACACCCCCACGACTCTTCCTTATATATACTAGGAGAAATTGCGGGAGTTGTTACGCCACGCATGATAATACGTAAGGCTAATCAGAGAATACAGCGGAAGTCTTTTAAAATAAACTGGAAATACTTTAATACAACTGAAATAAGAAAGTATGTAAATGAGTTACAAACTCGGAAACTATCCCATAATAGTCCCATCTTCAAAACAAGTCAAACCTTGACCCCAATGGTCAAGTAAAGTTAAACATATAATTCAAAATAACTTAAATATATAAGAAAGTACTCGTGTACTATAATTCCCATCCGGATGCTTATGATTCCCATGCACATCAAGAACTTGTACCTGAAACTTCTCCTCTAAGCTCTGCTCGCCAAATGGGTCATCACAGGGTTGTTGAGGAAAAACAACAACCAAAAGAAAACAAAGAAACACATACATCAGCAACGCTGAGTACATAACACTACTAAACTAATGCAAATAATGATGCATGAAATCCTCAAACAACTTCGGCTTGCTCTTCTTGTGACACTACATGCGACAAGCACATGACTGAACTTACTAAATACTTTCTTTTATTATTATTTGGCAATGAACGGGCACCGTCATCCTCTTGGAATCATACGGGCTACTATTCCTTGTGTAAGAGATCTCACACCTCTTACTAAAGTTCCATGACCTTTAAATAACTTGACTCGAGAATTTTAAGCTTGTTAGTAATGAACGAGGGTGAGAGTGAGCTTCTAGACTCAACATCTCAGAGATATAGAATACGAGTGACGCCTAGTCCACTCAAAAATCTTGATAATTGGAATTCCATAAACTTGCTCAATAAAATAAAAGCATTAGCATCGTCATGCTAAGCTATATGCAGGAGTATAGTTTCACACTAACTCCCCCCTTATGTTCAATACTCATGGGGGATCCATCCCAAGAGTTTTATTGCCAAAGCCCATTATGTGAGACACAATCACAATAATAATACATCTAGCAAATAAATTAATTCCTTATCTTTCTTTAACAAGTGAATGCAACAAACACCATAAATAACTCAATCCTAATTTCTTTGAGATCTTGCTCATCTTATTACTTTAATGACTCCATGAGTCCTTTCTTACTTTCATAAGGATCCATGATCCAATCAATTGAGTCCTTGCTCAATGATTCAACTACTTGTGAGACCTTGCTCAATAACTTTAAAACTTGTGAGACCTTGCTCAACAAAATAAATAACTTCTAATGAGACCTTGCTCAATAAAATATATAACTTCTAATGAGACCTTGCTCAATAAAGTATATAACTCTTCATGAGACCTTGCTCAATAAAATAAATAACTTCTCATGCAAGCCCTAGCTTCAAGAATAACTTTAAATAACTTTAATCATGCTCAAAAGCAATTATCATCAATCACATGCTTTTCAAATATAGGAATAACTCAAAAGTTCCATTCCTAATCTCCTTTCTAAGTTCTCAACATGTACTCAAACAATTATAAGGCATAAGCCTCTCCTTACTCCTCATGCTCAATAAATAACCTTTAAAACTACTAAAGTCAAAGGTCAAGTGTATGTACCTTGATAACACACAAAAATCAACAATAATTAAAAGCTTCACTTGCTTCTACTATGCTTGAAACCTACCAAGAACAAAGTACTATCAATTAGTACTTACCAACAACAATTCAAGGCTACTTAATAGATAAAAATCAGCACTTTAAAAATACTAATAAAGCTGATTTTTCTTTAAAAAGGCTTTAAAACTATCTTTAAGTCATAAACTTGAAAACCTTTACTAGTAGGCAAAACCCACTATAAAATAATACTTAAAACTTCATAAAAATCACTAATTTGTTGACTTATTTACTGCTGTAACTTAATTAATAAATAATAACAAATTTTTTTTTTTTTACATGTGGTTCGAAAACCACAATCCGGAAACAACACCAACCGCAGCCACCACGAGCACCGCCTGCACCACCACCGGCACGACAGTGGGCAGGGCGGCGCTCGTCGCCGAGCGGCTGCTACCACTGCCGGCACGGCAGTGCCCAGCGTGGCCCAGCGTGACCCAGCGCTGCCAAGCCCACGCAGCCACCCTAAAACCGCCGGCGAACCACCACAGTGGTGGCCGGAAAACGCAGGGGAAGAGAGAGAAAAATAAAATCAGAAAAAATTAACTTCTTTGCTTTCTTTTGTTGTTTGCAAGATCCTCCTACAATTTTTCAAAAACAAAACTAGATTAAACTTGAAGCTTTGAAGAAATTACTTGAAGAAGAAGAACTAGAGTTTGAGAGAGGAAGAAGGAGTCCTTACTCCTTTGTTGAAGAAAGTGGCTGGTGAAATGGATGGGGAAGCTTAGGGTTTCCTTTTTTATTGGTAGTCTTTTTAGGTAAAAGACTAAAATACCCTTACTCATCAAATTACCGAAATACATTTGATCACGAAATTGCCAAAATAATCTTCTCACTAATATTACTAAAATACTTTCTTGAAAAGACTCAAATACTTCTTTGTGAAGATACTCAAATACTCTTTTGGTAAAATGACCAAAATACCCTTCTGCTATGAAATACTGAAATTAAATAGCTTTAATAATTCAAAAATGATTAAAACTATTTAATTAAATAACTTAAAAATATGGGGGATTACACCCGACCCATACACAGTTGAGTCTATTGTCATCAATGCGCATCCATGACCAACAATTATCCTCAACAACCAATACCAGATCATTCGGCTCAATTTTGTCCCTGGATTACTCATAGCCAAGCACGCTTAACTTTGGAGTAACTTAGAAAATGAGCTCCCTAAAAGAAAGATGCATCTTATTGGAATGAGTTCCCTGCTAAATCCCTTTATAGCAATCATGACAGGTAATACATATACCCCCACTTGAGGACAACAACGCCTCGTTGTACCTGTGGACTCCACATACTCGGCAACAACGACCTGTGGATCGCCCCAGTCTGAAAACTAATCACATATTCAACCGCAGCCGGTTGTAAAGCCCCAAGATCCTCCCCCACTAGGCGACTAACTTGGGATTATCCACACGATTAGCAAGCGGTCGCAGGGTTGCTCTGATACCATTTTTATCACCCGACCCATACGGAGTCTGTGCATCCAGGGACAACAACTATCATCAATAACCAACACAAGTTCGTTCAGCACTTTTTGTCCTCACTCATGCGCACATTGAGAAACTTCACAGGAGGTCACCCATCCCTGGACTGCTCCCAGCCAAGCACGCTTAACTGTGGAGTAACTTAGGAAATGAGCTCCCTAAAAGAAAGATGCATCTTGTTGGAATGAGTAGCCTGCTAAGTCACTTTAGAGTAAATCATGACGGGTATTACACCATTGCAACCACGTCGATCGAATTTGGAGAGATTATGAATGTGTAAATTGTATGAAATTGTGTCCTAGTCTGTGTAGAGACTAGAGGATTAAGAGTTGGAATTTCATAAACTAATGAGTGTCTATAAAATGATAAAAATAGTCAAACTGATAAAAAGTATTACCTCCAATCCATATGAACCGATACTGTTTGGCCATGTATATTATTCACTTAAACTACTTTGACCATATTTTCCAACTTATACATAAAGACATATTTATTATATACACAAACAATCAATATATATATATAAAGGAGGAACTTTTCGGGAGCATAGGGAGCTCCTCAAGATTTCAAGGCCATAGAGCGCGCCACGTAGGATTGCCACATCATCAAATTTTATTTTTATCTTTTATAAAAATAGAGTTCTACATATATCTAAATACATATAAGGAGTTTTGGATAAGCAAAATTAGAGTTTGGTTTTGAATAAACAACCTAAATTATTATATTATGTAAATTGTGTATAACTTTTGCTACGTAATTCGGAATATTATAATTTTTGCATAATAGGATAGTGCTCGGAAAATGCTCCAAAATAAGATCCATTTACAATATAGTTCTACAATTTATGAAATAGAGAGCGCCATGTAGGATTGTCATGTCATCAATTTTTTTTTCTAAAAATAGAGTTCTACATAGATTTAAATACATATAAGGAGTCTTTGATGAGCAGAATTTAGAGTTTCGTTATGAATGAACAACCTAAATTATTATATTATGTAAATTGTGTATAACTTTTGCTACCTAATCCAGAATATTATAATTTTTATACCATTAGATAATGCTCGAAATATGCTTTGGAATAAGATCCATTTACAATATAGTTCTATAATTTATGAAATAGAGAGTGTCACTTAGGATTGCCATGTCATTAGTTTTTATTTTAAATATTTGAAAAAAATAGAATTCTACATATATTTAAATACATAAAAGAGTTTTGGATAGGGGGAAATTAGAGTTGCGTTTGAATAAACAACCTAAATTATTATATTATGTAAATTGAATTTAACTTTTGCTACCTAATTCAAAACATTATAATTTTTGCTTGAAATATGCTTCAAAATAGGATCTATTTACAATATAGTTTTATAACTCATGAAAATATATTAAATTAGATGAATTGTAAGACATTATTTAGTCTTTTTTTAGATAAATATAATAATAGCTATAAGTATTAAGTATAGTGTATTACATGTGATTATAACATTTGATTATAGGTCCAATTTACAGGATTAAACATATTATCTTTCAAAACCTCAACCTTACTCAACTAAACCAAAACAATATAGTATTGCAACAAAATTTATTAAGGAAACTTTGTTACAACAAAAACTAAAATCTATAGCGATAAAGTACATATATATATTAGAGTTTTGAATTATGTAAAAATTAGAGTTTGATTTAAATAAAACAACCTTAGAATATTATAAAGAGCTCCACCTAAGCATGCCATGTCATTCTTATTGACTTTTAATTTTTTTTAAGAAAATGGTGTTCAACATAGATATAAGTACATATAAGGTGTTCTGGATGAGTGAAGATTACAGTCTAATTTTAAATAAACAACCTAAATTATTATACTATGTAAATTAAATATAACTTTTGCTAAATAATTCGCAATAGTATATTTTTTTTACCGTCGAAGAGTGCTCGAAATATGCTTCGAAATAAGATCCA
Organism: Beta corolliflora; assembly: GCA_947648045.1. Lineage (NCBI taxonomy): Eukaryota > Viridiplantae > Streptophyta > Magnoliopsida > Caryophyllales > Amaranthaceae > Beta > Beta corolliflora. The sequence goes on from CANSZD010000843.1 coordinate 61,473, forward strand.
TATACAATATAGTTTTACAACTTATGAAAATATATTTATTTAGATGAACAATAACGTATTATTTATTCTTTATTTTAAATAATTAAAAAAATAACTATAAATATAGCATATAATATGTGACAATAGTAATTTTGTCTTTTAAAATCATACTTTTTAAAATTAATTCATATGAAGATAAAATATTCATATGTATAGTTTTGAACCAATAGCATTCCATGATGGCATTACATGAAGAATCAAATGAAAGTTTGTCATCGAGATTGCAGAGGTATTATGCAATTGACTAATTATTTTATTCTTATAATATTTATTGTATACATAATTTTTTTTTCCATATATCTATATGTCAGATCTTATTCTTTTCTCCATTAACTTAATTCTACTAAAACTATTTGAAAATCAAGGTTCGCATTTCTAGACTATTTGAGGTCACGGATCATAAAAAAGGGGGAAATTTGATAAGTCTTGATATGGTCATGATTAATGAAGATGTATTTTTTTTCTCTTAAATTGTATTTTTCGATTATTAATAGAGGTTAATTTTATATTTAATTAATTTTCTTCATGATACTATCATTATAATCTTCATTTTGGCTTTTCCATCATCCATTCTATATGCGTTAGTGTTTATGTGCTATATTAAAAGTTGAAATTGTGGCTGACACTCATGTTTTTCTCTATTCTTTTTGTCCTGCATCTATTAAGTTATTACCCTCTACTTTCTTAAAGTATCATTCGGGTATTATTCATGTTAAAACTGTATTAGCAGTCATTCCTGTTATTGAGATACCATTTAATAATAGACTTAACTATAGTATTCAATTGAATATTAAAAATTATAAAATTTATATATCACAATAACAAATCTAGAAATCACAGTATAATGACAAATACTTTCTCCGTTTTTTTTCTACTTCAACAATTGGTTTTGGCATGGTTTTTAAGGAAATAAAAAATTGTTAGTTTAGCATAGAGGTACCTCTTTAGTTAACTAGAGTAGGGGATAAATAAATCCTTAATAAATTAAACACAACTTTATAAAGCAATTTGGGTAATTAATGATGGTTTTATTAACATAAAGTAAAGGTAATATTGTCAACTGTAGTTACTTTTTTTTTACCAAAAGTGGAATAGTTCCAAAAGATGAAACTACCTAAAGCGGTAGTTGTTGTGATAGAAAAAGAACGGCGGAAGTATGTAAATACAATGGTGTTGAAAAATTTTATTTCACAGCAACACAAAATCAACAATAATATTAACAAAAAAATTGAAATAAAATAAAATAAACAACAACCCGTGCAACGCACGGGCTTCAAACCTAGTATTTATTATATACACAAACAATATTTGTTACACGAAAAAATTTGTCTAACATATCTACCTGTTTTTATCATATCTCCTAATAAATTATGTTTCCCAATTTTTCATGTCAATCAAACAACAACGGAATGCAAGAGTTAAATCAGGAAATCTACAAAGAAACGACCCAAAAAAGTTGTTTTGTTCATCTTTCCAGCCACAGCTTTCGTTTTTCTGCCTGCCATTCTACTCGATTTTTCAATGGCATGCCACTAGTCAGACCTTCGTTGGTTGCAGTCGCTCAATCGATCTCACGACTCAATGGCAATCCAAAGGAATGATTTTCTCAAGAAACTGGTTTTAGATCCGAGCAGTCATAATGTCGTGCACTGGAATAAATGTATGTTTGTCGTGGGATTGATAAATTTCTACGTGGATCCCATGTTCCTTTATCTATCAATTTTCGACAACTCCGAAACTGTCATACACATAGATCTTCATTTGGGAGAAATTCTTGCTGCAGTAAGAACTGTAGGAGATCTCTTGCGATTTTTAGGCATTATGATCAAATTCTGCACCGCCTATGAAGCACCTGATTCTAGGGTTTTCAGAAGGAGGAGGCTCGTTGAAGAGCCTCGAGATATTGCCATCAACTATCTCAAGTCTACTTTCATTCTCGACCTAATAGCTGCGTTACCATTGCCTCAGGTTATTAAACTATACTTTATTTCTCGACTTTATAGCTGTATTGAGATGATACAAGTTTGTTCCTCATTTCTCCTCTTTAATGTGTGATTATGACAATCAGTTTTTTAGAAATATACTGGGAATTGGTACAAATTAACAACAGAGGCCATTATGCCAACATAATCATAGAATGAGTGTTGCCAAGCCATATTCTCTTGATCGAATAAATTACACGTAGCAATTGGGCTGGTCTGGCTGGACAAATACCCTCCTAGTTTTAGTTACACGAAACCGAGCTCCGCATCACATAATAATTCGAAACAACAATATAGCAATGAGAAGACTTTGTTTTAAGACTGTAAGAATATATGGAAATGCATTGTGACATTGTGTATTTGTGTTTGTTATGAGAAGAGGTCTTGATCCGCTCCCAAATAAAACATTAAACGTAGTTATAAGAAGAGGCCTTGATTTGGATCACATAAATCCATGTGTCTGGTGTGATTATCAACAAAAGTGAGAAAGAATCTGATCTTGCATTTTTTTTTTCTGGGAGTTTTATATGGTCCCCATATGCCCATGTATGTGACCTCCAAGGTCTCTGTAGTATGTGTGGTAAATTTGGACATACGACACGTAATTCATAGCTGAGAGATATGAGGCTTGACATATTGTAAAAGTTGTAGCTGTATCAAGGAGGCATCCCAACCTGTGATGCCAGAGGGTGTACTGATACTTTTTTGTTTTTTTTTGAAAGGCGGGTGTACTGATACTTGGCATCACTATATTGATTGAGAGGGAAATAAGTGACTGTATTACAGGTTACAGAATGCTTGCTACTGATAGGTTTTTAACAAGGTGCAGGGGGTATGTTCAAAATAATATAGGCCATCCGTTGCTATGCATAGTTCCTTGATTGCGTTCAATCAATGATCAGGATAAAAAACAACTTTGAAATTGTTGTCTTTAGTAATTACTAGATTATTGCACAATTCAATTAGCAATGTTGGAAGTTGACCATTGTGGCTGCATACAAACATAAAACCATGCTAAAAGTTTGACTGTCCACCTCTTCATCTGTCTCTGATCATTGTTTCAAAAATAGCTGATAATGATGCAGGTAGCAATTTTATCCATTTAGGCCTAACATCACTCTCCTTGATATGCCTTTTTGCTAGGAACCAACTAGGAAATCTGGAAATAACACACAGACAAGGGAAAAAGGATAGATTTGTATTAGAATGACCAGGGATAAATCGGCTAATACAATGCTCAACTTTCGAGAGGTTGAGTCTCTCCACAAGGAACTTTCTCTTTCTACTTTTCTGAATGCCCTCCCACTACTGACCTCAGCTCTATTTATTACAAGCACGCACTAACATTCTCTCTCACAGAATATTCAGTACCCATCTTCTTCTACTAACAGACAAAAGCAATTAAAAGACCATCAACCCCCTTCTAGAAGACTACCCTCAGCTGGTAGTCTTTTTCTTCCTTCTAGCATAAGTGACTGTGATAGGAGGCCTAGTATAATTCGCTGCACTTTTCCGAACCTGTTTTCTGAACCTGTGTTGCCATTTCGGATAACCAACTACTGGCCAGCACCTGCTTACAATATGGCCTCTACCATAACAGGTTGAGAATATCCCTACCGTGTCACCCGTTGCAGCTATCTCACCGTATAACCTTGGTTCGTTAAGTACCTCTCTTTGTGCTTCTTCCCGTTGCACGGGCTACTTCTACAGTAGGAAAAGGGGATAACATCAAATTTTGGCTCCTTAGAATTCAACAGGAGTCATTAAGACCTTTAAGGAACTGAAATAGCATAGATTCATCCTTGTGTTGTTTTGTGGCTTTGATCAAAGCTTGAACATCATCAGGCATCAACCAAAGTAGTTATTACACTAGGTAGTACAATAATATAATCAAGCTCCTCCCACAAGCATTTCATGGATGATAATCATTAATTGAGCTATGATTCTGTTTTAAAATCATATGAATCCCTATTTAGCTTATATTTTTTCAACGTACGAGTTAGCACAATTCTCATCTCTAATTGCAACCAGATTGCTCTTGCATTATTCAGATGACGACAATATTTCTTAATAGATTCAAAGATGGAACTAATTAGCCAAGAAATTACCATTAAATTCCAGGTCGTTTCATGAGAACTTTTCATAATTGTCATGACTCGGCTTTCACAACATCTTTTGTATAGCTCAGTATAGTGCCAAGTTACAAACTTCAATTTGCATTTGATGTCAGATGAATATCCATAAATTGCCTCCATTATTTGTAATGAAGAGCACCTTGCAATTTCTCAATGTTGCTGACATATGTAAGAGCACAGGCAACTGCATATCCTTCAGTGGGATGTTGCTGAACATGAGGAAGAACAGAAAAATGAAGTATTGAATAAAAAATACCTCATAGATTGATGGAAATCTTTTTGAAATTCAATCCTACTTAGGATCTCGAAGCTCTGATGCCATAAAATCTTTTATGAATATGGAAATGTAGTAGATTAAGCACACAAGTTAGAGAGATAAGGGAGGTTTTGCTATTCTCTTTGCTTGCAAGTGAAGTCATCCATATGGCGAATATAGATCCCCTTCACTGTTTAAAAAACACGCTCTTGTTATTACAAGATTCGAGGTAAAGTCACAACCCAATACGTTACCGAGGTGAAAAGGACTAATATGTGCTCTATGGTTAAATGAATGTATCACCCTTAAAACATTGAATTTCCACGACCACATGGAAGCACAATCGTCAATTTTCGAAGTTCATATTTCTTAATGAATGAAATTTAGATGTGTGGTGAAGCGTAAAACAGGGTTATGATTCGAGAGAATTCGCCATTGAATTATTGATGAGCTAACCTGAGAGAAAAGGAAAATGAAGTTTCTTGTGAATGTTAGTAAAAGAAAGGCAATGTTGAGGTCCTGAGGAACAACCTTACCACCTCTAGCTAATGCTTTTCTAGTGAGAAGACCATCATTGCATGCTTTACGAAGGAAATTTATAAATTATATGAGGACTTTTGAATCCCCAAATCTAGCTTCCGAGCTAAGTAAACCAAGTGGTTGACTTGGTAGGAAATTTACCTTTGAAAGTAGGTCCCCAAAATAGTTTATCCATGGGATCAGTACTAACGAGATGGAATTCAGTTCTTTTATAACCATTGCCAAAAAGTGGTATCAGAATAATTTTATAGTGGTTGACGCTGTAGTCTGCCACCAAATCTTTTCATAAGAAACTTCCTCTCCTCAAAACTCTTGTTACTTTATCTTCCAAATGCTTGTATCCGGATGTAGATAAGTTTCATTAAGTGCTATTCGTAAGTTTACCATGCTCTCGCCAGTATTGGGGTTCCGGGTCATTTATGCAAACTTTCTTTGACAGGTTTATCTATGGTGTCAAAATCTATCATCAACAAATCCTGCAGAAGAAACTGATATCTCCTACCTCAATTACATCATCTTGATTCAGTTTCTTCCGAGGTTTTTTGTTGTGATATATTCAAAAGCAGAAATAATCAAAACGGGTGGTCTTTTAATGAAGAATGCCATGTCAGGAGCATTCTACAATCTTCTCTGGTTTGTGATTCTTAGTAATGTGAGCAATACTTTCTCCTAAAGTTTGTCCTTTTACCTTTTTATCATTAGAAATGGAGGGCTGACATAGAGTGCTGACTGATTTGGTTAACTTTCATCACCAATTCATGGTCTGCTGAGAATGCAGATATTTGGAGCCATATACTATCATATGCACATCTACTGGCTATTTAGTTGCACGAGGATAATACTAGATAAGCATTTGGAGCCTCAGAACCTTGAATGGGATCAGCTCATTTCCAACTGTACGCAAAATAGTGAAATTGAGCAGGGAATTTTTGCCAGTGGTTTGACAAATAGAATTGGGACCAGGAATTTCATCCAAAGATACATGTTCTGCTTTTCATGGGGACTCAAAAGCTTAAGGTATGGTGCCAGAATCACATTAACAGTTTTCGTTCTACTTTTCTGCCTTTCGTGTTTTGCAGGTTCACTTTTGAGTCCTTGTTAAGAAAAGGTTTAACTTTAGGTTTTTAATACGTCCTTAAATGAATTTTCTTCTGAACTCTAATATATGTCATCTAATGGCATTAATTTAATACCAATTACGTGCAGTTCCTTAGGCCAGAACTTTACTACAAGCTTTTCCACTTCTGAGACAATTGTTAGCATTCTCATCACCCTATATGGTCTCATTTTCTTGGCAGATTTGATCACACGGATGCAGGTATTGTTTTTCCGCACCTTGAATTTTTATCTTATCTTTGTGAAACACATAACATTGGAGTTATTCTTGCAGTCACGTACTACAACTGAAATTTCATCCTGATTACCATTTCAATATCACCTAGGGCTTTCTTACTAGTACCATTCTCTGGGATCTTAAGATAATAGCTACTGCTTGCTGGGTCTGTTTTTAAGTGGCTTTTTGTTAATGTAAATGCTGTTTTTCTTCTAGCTAAAGGTCTCCCTCCTCTATTAAAGGCCGGCATACAGTCCATGGAGGAGAGGGAAGAACAACAAAGAGCAAGACAAAGAGAAGTGACGGAATGGATGGATTACCATCAACTACCATTACATCTAAAGGAACGCGTCGATCATGCTATCCAATCTGAATGGACTGAAAGCGCCATTGATGATGAGGTCACGTTGGATTCCCTTCCTATGGACCTGACATCTGAAATTCGGAAATATTTATACATGGATCCTGTCTGCAAGGTACATACTTCCCCTCCTCAATGTTGTGTATTGCATTTCTCATTTGTTTACAGGCTACAGCTAGCAATGCACTAACATACCCTTAATTGTTAGCAAATCTTGTTTCTACTACTGACATGTACATAAAAGTTGACATAATTGCCAACTTTGTGCATCTATATATACACTTTGATAATCATAAACCATAGAAATCAATTCTGCTAATCCAAAATTACTGTCATGCAGACAAAACATGTATAAATTGCCAATTTGTGCATCAGTAAGTTTTACTAGTTCGTAACAGAGTAATCAATCTGGCTAATTTGATAAGTATTACTAATTAGAAATTATTTTTTCTTTGTCAGTTGCCTAAGTTTGCAAATATGGATACTCCACTAATCGAGGCAATTTGCCAACACCTGAAAACATTCTCTGGTAAAGAAAGCACATACATACTATATGAAGGCGATATTGTGAAGCAATTGCTCTTCATTTTCAGTGGTCAATTAGAACTCTCTTTCACAGACAGGGGAAACTCCAGTTTATCAGTTCTAGGACCAGGTGAATGCTGTGGCCAAGAACTAGTAACATGGGCTTCACAACCCACAACTTCAATGGACAATCTTCCTTCTTCGACTTGGACCATCAAATGCCTCACAGATGTTGAAGCATTCGTGCTACACGCTTATGACATGAAGATTCTCGCAACTCAATTCGCTCACAATCAAGAGTTTCAACGTGCTTTCAAGCAGCATTACCCTTAACTGGGAAAACCGAACTATGATCATGAGTTCGGATGCAAATAAGTCATATTTATGAGTTTATTTTACCATCATTGTTCTGTAAAAAGTTCCTTACTTTTGGTTTCGACTGAAATAAGTACATGCGAGTTACGAAGACAAGATGCTGCAAACAAGATTGGTCATTGCATTGCATGCTGACTTTGATGCAAAAATTCTAGCTTGGAATGAATGCAAAAATGTGCATATGTATTCGTTTGCAGTAAACCAGAAATGTAAACGATTAACAATGGTTTCAGGAAATAGTGAAATGCCGTTCTTGTTTAATACAACAAACGACAAAGTCATTGCACCAAATTTTGACAATGAGTCAATGACTGTTTCTTAGATACTATTTGCATATGTGAGATATATATAAGATGGTGCGATGAACCACTTTTACAATTTGGAGTTAGAACGAGTATAAATCCAAAGCAAGTAGTAGATTCAATATTTTTTTATAAGGTAAGATGAAGTCTCATGCAAGTAGGGGGGAAATTGGGGATCCCTCCTTGTACGTGGGGATGGGCATGGGTCGGATCTGGGGCGGGTCCAGCTAGACCCAGACCCGTAAATTTTGATGTAGACCCAGACCCACAGGGTCTAGAAAATCTGGACCCTTACCCAGATCCAATGGGTCTAGCGGGTCCTGGGTCCAAAACGGGTCCAAAATGGGTCTCAAACTTATTAAGAGTTTCCATTATTTTTTCAACATGCGTTTCATTTACGGCTGTTTTATTAGTTATTAAAATGATAAAATACCAACATAATAGTCTAATACTTCTACAAAACATTCCAAATTAAAATATCCACAACAAGTTGGCTTTGTCCTGGTCGGTAATGGATAAAATGAGAAATTTAGGGATCGAGTACTAGACGCGATGGCTGCTTGAAAGTCTAAAAATTCATATGTTAAGGTAAAAAGTTTTATTGCTCTTTAAATATTTATTATTATTATTATCATTGTATATATATATATAAAAGAACATGGGTTCGGTAGGCGGGTCCGGGTCCAATCTATCAGACCCAGACCCATTTTTTACACCCAGACCCAGATCCGACCCAGACCCAATGGGTCTCAAAACTCTAGACCGAGACCCTTTAAAATGGGTCGGGTCCAACCAGGTCGGGTCCAACCAGGTCTGGGTCGGGTCCTGGACCCATGCCCATCCCTGCTTGTACGGAGTGAGACTCGATCCCAAGATCTCGAGGTGATGCCAACACCACTAGACTATCACCTGATGCTCAAGTAGTAGATTCAATATAGATACATCAAGCTTACACTAAAAGATAGAGTTTAAATCAAATATTAGTTGCCAAACAATATAATTTGTAAGATACAGTTTTTTTTATTTGACTTATAAGATAGAGTGGGGTACAGTTTCGGAACTAGGGGTTGCATAGGCCATGGTATGACTTCCTCAATCGTTTTACCTATTGAAATTTGAAGGTGAAAACATTAGTTATTCTTTCTCATTCAAATGTTTTAAACACGATCTCCATAATAAAAGAATTATGGTTTCACTATTGATGATGGGGTGAATGAGGGTTAATATACATCTAGGTGCATGAATGTGGATTTCTTATACACCCTATTACATAAAGGGGAGGCCTCTAAGTTGGGACCTAAGAGAGGGTGGCCTTGAGGATTTCATGTACATAAAAGATAGAAATAAAAGCAATAGGGTGAATGTTACGGGTTATATTATTTGATTGTACTACATGCAAAACTTTGACTATTACGCTTAGCTTGTCAATCCTAAATTATTAAAACACATACATTGAGCCCCCATATATATACGACGGGATAAATATATGTATTCATAGTTTCAATTGTAGTTTTTTCACGAAATAATGTAAAAGTCAATGTGATGCAATTATTGTGAATTTGTGGTATAGGGAAATTAAGTAGATAAAAGTAAACTCTTAAATCCTTTCTGTGAGATGGAGCTATACTTCTCTAAGGGGTGCTTTAAGAAGAACCAATATTTAAATTAGTAAAACATTAGTTTGAATTATCTACTACAAAAGAATAATATATGATAAAAAATATAGTCATGTGAGATCTTGTTTGATTCGTCTCAATGAATACTTTATTAATATTTCATCATTATAAACTTTTACTAATATATAATGAAAGATATTTAAGGTCAAAAACGTACATTGGCAAACGTAGAAGTCAAAATAGGAAGAACAAAAAGAAACAGATAGACAAGTTTCAAGCCTTCAAGGACCAACTATTGATGGTGGATTGGTGGCATTCTTATCAACCAAAAAAATAGAAAAAGAAATGAGGTTATTGATGGAGCTATTCCAAATTTCCAACAACCTCTTGTCGATTATCTCATCCAAAAAATCTTGAGATGTGAAAATAAACAAGATACGAGTGATTGAAGCTTTATATAGATGATTGATCACCTAAACTTTTCAAAGGATAATGTTACTTGAGAGTTGAGACATACTCCCTCTGCTTTTTTTTATTTGCTACATTTGACTTGCACGGTTTTCAAAGCATTATTTAACTCTTAATATCTCTTATTTCACTTAAGTAAAAATTATAAAAATTTGATATTATGAATCTACACGTCGAGGCGAATCTAACAAGATCACACACGTAGTATATTTTTACTTATAAAATAATCAAAATAATTCCACAAAAGTAATGGCTTCGTTCCAAGAAATCAAATGTAGCAAATAAAAAAAAGCAGAGGGAGTAAGACATTGGAGTGTTTAACCAAAATGATCCCCTTGTTTTGGAGTCTGAGACAAGATTCTGAGAAGACTTGTATAACGAAGTTAGCTATCATAGTTTGGCTGATCGACTGGGACAAAAATATATATGTCCCCCACGTCAGCTTAATTTTTTAGAGATTTTTTTTTTTAAAAAAGCAAAAAAATTGTACCGAAAATGAATTTATGGAATATGAAATTGCTTATCATAATTTCGCTGGGTGGATTGGAACATGAAAATTCTCACGTGGTTACTATGAAAAATCTAGTAGTTCACATATAATAGCTATAAAATTCAAAATGTAAGTTTGAAATCACTTAACTGCATTTTCATGGTTATGTATGATTTGTACAACCAGGAATCTTACCAACAACCCTTAATATAAGTTTATCTAACCACATGAGTACTTTCCCCTCAAAAAATAACATGAGTTTTTTTCATAAGTGAAACTTCACCAAGGGACATGGTAAACTTTTTAACCACCATGATTAAAGTTGTGCCATCTTAAGTCACGTACTAGATTCGGCAATAGATTTTTGCATCCACATAAGTGGTGAGAATAAAATGACTAGTGGTTCAGAGTGATTTAGAACTCATTCTACAACCATTTATTTGAGTTTTTGTCGTCATCTTTAAAATAACTACTCAAGAATTTCATAATAATTTACCATCTAAGTTCTAACATATATATATATATATATGGAAAAATTGACACTATGGGGCTCAACTATGAGCGGTTTTCTTTAATAGGTCCCAACTATCAATAATCCAGTGGCAGGCCTAACTATTACATGACCCATTTTTATTTGGACCTAGCAGGTTAAGTGACCTGCTACTTCGGGTAATAAGGTCACGTGACTACCCCCGCCCATTTTTTTAACTTGCTTCTCCCTCTTCTTCCTATACACTTCTCCTTCTTCATCCTTTACCCATTAATCTACCCCCACCCATTCTCTCTCATCTCAAACCCAGATTTCCCCACAGCAAAAAAAATCAAATTCAATAATGAAATTCAAACCATCTATAGTATATGCAACAATTAACATGAGATCTAATCAATCAAACAAATGAACAACAGCTTCTGAACATTAATTCATCGTAAAATTAATCAATCAACTCCTCTCTTCTAGATCTAGCACAAAGAAAATTTTTGTATCAAACAACACATAAATCGTAACATTATCGATAACTCAACTGAAATCAGATCTTGCGAACAAACATTAAACCTCAATATTGAAGAAACGAGATGAAAATCAACAAAATCAACGGGATTAGAACCCTAGATTTTCGTAGAAATAGAGAGAGAAAGGGGGAAAAAGGTGATTATGAAAGTGTGTGTGTGACAGGGTGAGTGTGAGAGTGAGAGCCACGCACCAACTAACAACAATAAGGAGCGGCGGGAAGCAACACCGGCAACATCACCGCAAATACTCCGTAAGACGACGGCGGTGGCGAACAACCACCACACGCAAGGCTGCAACACCAAGCCATAGTGATTGGTAAGTGGTTGATTTTTCCCCAAAAATGCGGTTGCGGAGGCTGCGGCAAGCCTTGCTTGTTCTTGGGCTGCGTAATGTGATGTTGCTCTCCTTCACCTAGGTGTTTCTCTCTCCTCGATCCGTGGGTGCGCTTTTCACCGCCGCACTGGCGGTGTCGCGGGTGCTTTGACGCCATTAACAAGTCAGTGGTGCTTTGGTGTTTTGTTGTTAAATTTGTTGGTGGTGTTGTGAAATTTGGTGGTGGTGTTGTTTAAGTTACGATTTTGATCTCAAAAATTTGAGCCAAATTGATGATTCTGATGAGCTACCAATTTGTTGGTGGTGTTGTTAAATTTGGTGGTGGTGTTGTTTAAGTTACGTTTTTGTTTAGGGAATATCAGGAGTAGTGGGCCCATTAATTAGAATTTAACCTGTTCAGTTAGTTGCAAGTCATCTGGACCCAAAAATAAACATAAACCTCTATAGTTAGGACCTCCACTGGATTATTGATAGTTGGGACCTATTAAAGAAAACCGCTCATAGTTGAGCCCCATAGTGTCAATTTTTCCTATATATATTTATATGAAATGTTTGGATTGCTCTTATATGAATTTTCAGTTGTGGTTAAGGTTGGAGTAGCTTGAGCAAAAAAGAAAAAGGTTTTAGAAAAATGAACTGTCTTTGAATGACCAAATGCTACCTAAAGTAACTAGATCGAAAATGAAATTACTATAATAGGTCCATTTAATATCGGATGGGGAAAATCTTAGTCCTTTTTCATATCTAATTCGACCATGTATATGGTTTGCCTATTTTACCTCTTTATTTTTCCAATTTTTATGAATCTAAAGCCGGATGAATGCTAACATAATATAGCAAAGTATTCCAACACACAATTTCTAAATGTTTCAGTAAAATTGAAGAGAAACTTTTGTTTCTGTTTGGATCAAGAAAATTTGTTTTGAAATATTGAAAAAATTTAAAAGGAAATTTTATTAGAAATAATGTCAACATGATAGCTTATGAAAACTTAGTTCTCTCAACTTTATTCCACAAATCTATTATTTATTCTTGTCATAATCAAATCAGATTGGACCTCCTTATTTTCATTTACTTAATATAAAATATCTTCAATTTTGTATTAGAAAAGATTACGAAAATTAGATATTTTAAAAAGTATATGACGAGACTATTCTAATAAGATTCTACCTAAATATGTTTGTTTGGTATAAATTAGCGTTAAAATACGGTTAAAGGGCAGTTAGAAAAATGGATCAATCAGACCATAAAGATTGAAACTAAAACAGATTTTAATAAATTCAAACCATATCATCTTATTTTAAGTGAAGTGAACATAACCTAAATTTGGAAAAATACTACAGTGATCAATATAAATATGACCCTAAATCTGGGATCATTTTGATAGTTTGTGTTTTTGGTTTCGGTCCAAATTTAAATTCTTCTTGGCAATCTTTGTTTGTACTTTTATTTTTTAAAAGTGAGCGAGTACAAAAGACAAATTCGTCGTAAAGAGTCAGTCAACCTTTTGATAATGATGTCTGACTTCCTTTTACTCAGTCTTCTGCACTACGTAACATCAGTATTACACATCACCATTTCCTTCAATTCTTATAGATTGTGAAAACCTGTTTAATTTTCCAAATAGAAAATTACAGTTGCATCTTCCTTCAACATTATTCCCTGTTTGGTTTTTTCCCTATTCTACCCTGAAGTCAGCTCTTTTCATTCAAAAAGTCTTCTCCTAGCGCCATTTTCTATCCTTTACTCCTTTCCACAACCTACAAACATTCTCTCACCAAACACACCTTTATCACTCTTCTTCCTTACCCAATTTGGCTTCACTAACCTTCCATTTTTAGGGAATTCTTTAGTAAATTAGTTAAACTAAGTCAAAGTTTGAAACTTTATTATTCAAACATCTGGGTATTTTCTGAACACTTCTTTCTGCTAACTTTTTGTGCAAAATTATTCTATCTGGGTTGGAAAATTTGAAATAAAGGGTTTCTTGTGGAATTGGTGCTAATACAAGAACTGGGTCAAAGTAACCCAGCTATTTTCTGGGCAATTTTGGTTGAACTTTATCTTGTAAATATGTCTGGATTTTTATGAAAAGAAGGAAAATGAATGATTATTGGTGGACCAATGGGTGCTTAACATGGAGAATTCTGGTTTTGATTGGGATATTCCTGCTAAATTCTATCTTTTGTTGGTCTCTCAATCATGAAGGTACTTGAATCTATACATACTTTTATAATTTCTTTTGTTGGGGGTTAATTATTGTAGTAAATCAAATATTCTAAGTGATTATGGTATAAAATCAAGTAAACGATTTTTTTTTTTAAATCAAGTAAATGATAATGTTTCATAGAATCATAGTTTCATTTCTATACATCTTGTTGCTAATTGTGCAAAATAAGAATTAGATTAAGGCTCCGTTTGGTTGGGTATAAAACATTTTCAATGTAAAATGATTTTTAAGGAAAACAATTTACAATGGAAAACACAATTTCAAAATTGCTAGTTTTCCGTTGTTTTGTTCTATGTAAGGAAAATGAAAGGGAAAGTTAGGAGGTAGTGAGAGGAGTGTACAAGAGGGACAAGGAAAAGGAAGGAAAATATTTTTCCCTTCATTTTGAAGGGAAAATGGTTTTCCATTATTGGGAGAGCAATTTTACTCCTAGAAAAATGGTTTTACATTCCTTTCCAAACCAAACAATGTAAAATTGAAAATAGAGGAAAACAGTTTTACAGAAAATGTTTTACACCCTACTAAATGGAGCCTAAATGATCAAGTGATGTTCTTTTGAAAATCTGATATATGGAAGTTTTCTACTGTTATTTAATATGTATATATCTTTTATATTATTTTGGTGGATGGTAAAACAGGAATTGCTCTATTAAAGTTCAGAGAGAGGTTGGTGAATGACCCATTTGGAGGCTTGTCAAGTTGGAATGAGGAAAAGGGAGAAGTTAACCCCTGTTCATGGTTTGGAGTAGGGTGTGCTAGTGGGCAAGTGGTTTCTTTGTGAGTCATTGATCATTTCATTCTCTACTCCCTTATGATTATTTCTTTCTAGATTTTCTACATTTCTCCAACATGATGTTAATTCATTATTGTAAATGATGCTGTTAGTATGATTATGCTTTGCTCACTGTGGGAAAGCTTGGCATATTTATATTAGTATGAAGAAACAGTTTGTTATATGTAGTCCTAAAGACTACGTATAAGCATTGTATTTTTTTAAATAGTACTCTCTCCGCTCCTTTTGTATGTTCCTAAAGGGAATTTCTCGGTCACAACCAAATTTTGGACCTTAGATTCTCCCCATTATTTCAGACGTAACATTATCATGTACTAGGATCTTATCAAAATCTTTTCAATGGATAATTGAAAATGCAGTTTCTCATAGCTTTTAACTAATATAAGGACTATATTTATAGCATGTTCCTGTTAATTTGAAGATATAAGTGGTTGTTAAGAGCTTAAAGTAGTAAAACTTGACTACACTCCAATAATGATCTATATTTGATGGCTTTTTTATGACCAAAAAGTCTATTGTTTGGCTGAAGAAATTGAGTTGAAGTTTTGTAGATTTCATGCCATACTTAGGCTAGGGCATTTCGACCCTGTTCCTTTGCCCTTATTTTTTTAGTTTTTCAGTTCAATTTTTATGCTTAATGCAATTTAGCTCAGTCTTGCCATATGCAGTCCAAAAGAACAGGGTCTTACTTCAATATATTGATTCTTTACAGTTGTTTTTTTGGTTAAGGAGGGTGGGTTGGGGGAGAGAATGTTGCTCCTCTAAGAAGATAATAGTGATTAAGATTAGAAGATTTCAATTTCTAATGCTTTCAAGTCTCATATATCTCTTTTTCTAACTTTGTCCAAAGGTGCTTGATAATGCAAATGTTTCTCCAAGAAGATTCTGGAATATTATCTCTCGTTTATTGACATTCCAAATACGGATCCTAGAAGGACCTGCAAAATGGTCATGAAAAAGCTAGTTAAAGTTCACACCAAAAGTGTGAAGGTGTTTCTCAATAGTGGTGTATTGGTGTGTATTGTTTGAAATTTTGTTTGCGTTGGTTGTCTAGTTTTGTGTTATCAAAGGTTAGCTTTCTTGATCTGTCTGTTCCGTGTTTCCTGGAGTGATTTTCAGTGAAGATCCTCTGTCTCAGCTCATGTCATAACCTCTTATCCACCACCTGTTATCCTTTTAACACATCTCCAAATTTTGGTAATGTGTCAAAAGGAGATTGGGTCGGGACACGAAATGACACACACAATGGCCAATGAGACGTGATCTCAGCTGGTCTCCTGGTTTATTAGGGATTGATTGGTTGTTGATCTGTGTATTAAAGGTGTTTTGAGTGTTTAGTAATCAATTGTGACACTTTCTTTCCTATGTTCTTTATGTCTGAGCTGTAATGAAAATTTCAGGAATTTGAAAAATCTTTGTCTTGAGGGAACACTAGCTCCAGAACTTCATCATCTGCTGCACATAAAGTCCATGTAAGAATATATTATAACATATGAAGGCCAACACTTTCTTTTTATGTGCTAATACTATCTGTAATTTTGGTTTCTCCTCTTGCATTTATGTCACTCAAGTCTTTTGCAGCATATTACGGAACAATTCTTTTTCTGGGTCGATTCCTGGAGAAATTAGAAATCTGAAAGAATTGAAGTTGCTAGACTTGAGTTTCAATCATTTTCGTGAACCAATCACACATGAATCAGGATACAACATCCCTATCCTGTAAGCTGCTAGAAGTCTATTTATTCTGCGGGTAAAGTCATATATATATGAGATGTTGGTCCTCAAATCATTATGTTCTACCTCTTTTAATCCGCAGTATATTAGAAAAGAATGGACTATCCTGCCACATATCTTCTGAAGTTCATGAAGATGAGAACCAATCTACAAAATCTCTGAAAGTATTATCATATTTCAGGTAATGATCAGTAATGCATCTACAAGTCAATTAAGGAAAAAGAAGGGTAACAAAAGTGCTTGACTTGTCAAAAATCGAGATCAAAGAATGCTTTTAAGTCCAATAAGCTTCTCTTTTTTTTTTCCTAATTTTGGGGTTGGCAAATTGCTGATAATAACTCGTGCAAAACCTTAGGTATAATGATCAAGCAAAAGATGTAAGACATTCGAGAATACTGCAGGATCTTAGTAGAGGCTCTTCTGAGCGAACATCTCCACAGACTCCACCTGACGGGAAAAATTCAACTAGTAAAGGTGATGCTGTTGATCCAAATGACCTAGATCAAAATGTTACCAATTCACCGACACCGCCAATTCATGACGAATCACCAAGGCGGTCACCCCCACCCCCTCCATCTCCACTACCCATACTAGATTATTTGCCACCGCCACCACCACCACCACAACCTCCAACTCCTGATTCTCACTTGTCTTCCCCATCTCCTTCACCAGCTGACAGAAGACAAAATGTACTTCTGATAGTATTTGGAATAGTAGGTGGATTCATTGGTTTGGTTTTAATCAGCTTTTTACTGTACTTTTTGAGGGGAAGTAAAATAAAAAAGGTAACAAGATTTAGTGGACAGCTTAAAAAAGCATTTGTACCAGGTAATGCTTCTTTATCCGACAAGCTTTGCTTTTTTTCTATCTGGGCATGATGATGTTCCAAAGAATCATAATTGTGTATATTTGGGAATTTGGTCAAATGTAGGTAATGATAGATCAGATGGAGTCAACATTGATAAACCAAGCTTTGTTGAAGGTTAGCAACATTAGATTCTATATTACATTTAATACTTTTCCAAGTGTGTATAACTCCAGCATCCTTGATGATTTAATTTCATCAAGAACAATTTCTTTTTTTTTTCCCTTTCTTTTCTCTATTATATATGTTTTTCCTTTCCCATGTACAAGAGCATGATCATTAGAATTTGTACAACAGGGGTTCCAAATCTGAAGTGGTCCGAGCTTCAAACAGCTTGTGAAGATTTCAGCAATGTCATTGGATCATCATCCATTGGTACGATATACAAAGGCACACTATCTAATGGAGTCGAAATAGCTGTTATATCTCTTTGTGTAACTTCTGCCAGAGACTGGTCAAGGAATTTGGAGACACAGTTCAGGAAGAAGGTAAACTTTGTAAAAGTGTCTGGTTTATACTCTTTATCATGAAGTAAAATGCTGCTGAATTGATCTTCTACCTTTTTTAAAAAATATTCTATTTTCATGCCTTTCCAGATTGAGACTTTATCAAAGGTGAGCCACAAAAATTTTGTCAACCTTATAGGTTACTGTGAGGAAGAGGAGCCTTTCGCCAGATTTATGATTTTCGAATATGCTCCAAATGGCTCGCTTTTTGAGCATCTGCATGGTGAGTAGCTAATGGTAATTCTCATTTAAGCTGCTAATCCGAGAATGAGACTCTTTCTGTTTCTTGGGATAATAAGTTAAAGAAGTATGTAGCCAACATTTTTACTTTTTTAGTACATGAAGGAAAGAGTTCGGCTATTTGCTTCATTGTTCTCCACAAAACAAAGAGGGGGCGTAATTTTGTAAATTTAATTTATTTTGTAGATACATGTTCTTTGTATAACCTTTTTCTAGAGGAAGTAGTACAGGCGTTTAAAAAGGAGAAAAAAAAGAGATTAAACATGTAAAATTATGCGGTATATACATCTTACATGATGTATTTCTTTATCTCACGGTTTTTACCATTTTGGTGGTTATTTGTAGTAAGGGAAGCCGAGCACTTAGATTGGGGAATGCGGCTAAGAGTTGCCATGGGAATGTCATACTGCCTCGAGCATATGCACCAACTAACACCACCAGTGACTCACCCAAACCTCAACTCATCAGCTGTAAACCTCTCTGAAGACTACGCTGCAAAAATATCTGATTTCTGTTTCTGGAACGAAGTGGCAGCAGCTCCACGAGTTCAGCCTGTCGCTAATGGCATGAATGGTTTAAGTACAATATCAGTTAGCCCCAAGAGCAATGTCTATAACTTCGGCTTGTTGCTCCTAGAGATGATGACAGGCCGTATCCCTCATTCTCTAGAGAGCAACTCAATTGATCATTGGGTGTCAGAGTATATGAGTGGAGAACAACCTCTTGAAGAAATGATTGATCCTATGTTAAGACAATTCAAACCAGAACAGCTTAATAACATAAGTGAAGTGATAAGAAAATGTCTTCATTCTGAACAACATAGACCTACAATGAAAGATGTTACTGCAAGATTGAGGGAGATAACAGGTGTTACTCAGGATAAAGCAGTTCCACGATTCTCTTCCCCTTGGTGGGCTGAACTTGATGCTCGTTCTGTAAATGGAACGTAGAAGATATTGTTCGAATTTTTGAGTGTGAAGATTGAAGAGAGTGAAGATAATACTGAAATCTATTTTAGTAGTGGTTAATGTTTTGAAGAACAAAAGCAGGTACTTCACCCAGAGTAAAAAGCAGGTCACATAAATATTTTTTCACTTGCTTGTTATGGTAAATATTTGGTATGTAATGCTTGCAAGGTTGACAAATATCTATGGAGTACACTTGATGGTTCCATTTTGCTCTGAGCCTCTGACTATATGGAGGTTTTGTTGTTAAAGAAAGAAAAAGAAAATCTGTTTTCCTGATATTTGCATCTTCAGTTTCCTGATATTACCTGGTGATCTATATATAGCTCTCAGATGCTGAAAAGGGCTCTTTTTAGCCACTCAGATACAAACCGAACCCCCCCAAAAAATAAAATGAAAAAAGAAGATAGGAACCGTGCCACCAACGATGAAGCCTAAGGTGAAATATTGTGTTTAGAGTTTTAATATGCGCGAAACACATGTTTTAGGTGTATCAAACCATTTTTACTGTTATATTATACGAGAAATATTTTCATGTGAAAAATTAATTTTATAATATTTATATACATAATTAAACATACTAATGAACAAAGTTGTACTTCAGAAACATAATAAAAAAGATATTAAGGCATGGCAACCATCGGACAAGTTCATATTATAAAGAAGTTAACTTTCCAGGATATAGTTCATAAAGTTTCAGAATTCCAGATGCAGTCTCCAAACTATTCTGTGACACTCAAAATGATTCAAATCCTCAATTTAGAAATATCTTGTATAAGGAGAGTTCATTCGGTTGAGTTTCAAGGGAAGGATTCCCTAACTTGGTGCAGTTTGTCCTTAGGAAGATGGAAGATGATTAACGCCTAAGTTGGTCGGACTTGTGTATGCTCATTGAAGAAATTTATGAATTGGTATTAAAAATGATGAAGATCCTAACCATCTTGATAGACCACAATGCGGAAGGGCCACATTTTTGGTTTGGGAAGCATGGTAAAATCATGAATTTACCAGCTAAGTCATGAAGGCACAACATGATTGGCAGGAAGGGCTCGTGGCCTGGTGGGCCTTGGTTGTGTGTAGCGAACACAGCACGAAGCATGCTTAGGCACGAGCCCGTGTGCCAACTCTGACCCAGCTTCCTGCACGACACGAGCGCTGCCCAGGATTCAGGAACATCTTTAAGGAAACATGCATGGAACCTGGATAACAATAGAGTTGAAGTAATCACAGATTGCTCAGAGGGGCTACTTGACTAATGAGGTGACTTGATCACCTAATCTCATTTAAAAGAACATTAGAATAACAATTAATCTTATACCATGTTATATGGACCTCACGTCAACCACCACTATTATTGTTGATTTTCTCCTCCCCCCTGCAGTCTTGCTCTTGCAGGCAGTAGACGTGCCCTGCATGTCCAAAATCCATTTTCTGAAATAAAAACACAGTTGACCTTCATCTTAGTAGCACCCACGTAATTTGAGACCATCAACATATACCATTTCTTAAAACTATCAAATATAAATACCCCTCAATTATTATCCATTTACTCCTAAAACAAAATACAACCCAATTTTCTCAAACTCCAGCCAAAAAAAACTCAAAAAAAGAAGAAAAAGAAACAAAAAGAAATGACAAGAACCCAGAATTTGTTTCTATTGTCAGTTTTGGTCCTAGCTTTGGCCTTACCTTATGCAAGCGCAGATGGATATGAAACAGAAACCAAGTCATATCCAAAACCGTATGCACCACCTACAAAGGTAACCGATGTGGTAGTGGAAGGGATCGTCTACTGCCAGAGCTGCAAGTACTCAGGATCATGGTCTCTAGATGAGGCTAAGCCCATTGCTGGTGCTCATATCAGTGTTATCTGCAGGAACCAGAAGGACAGAATCAGCTTCTACAAGGCCTACACTACAAATGATGATGGTTACTTCTACGCGAAACTTGAGGGCTTTTCGATGAAGCATCAGCTTCTGGATCATCCCCTTCAAGCTTGTGTTGTGAAGCTGGTTTCTTCCCCACTTGATAGCTGTGATGTCTTCACTAACATCAACTATGGCGTCAATGGAGCCAAACTTCGGTATGAGAACAAGAAGATTATGACTAAGAACTATGAGGCTGTGATTTATGCTGCCGGCCCCTTGGCTTTCCGCCCTGATCACTGTATTCCTAACCAATACTGATTTTTTAAAGTTGTTTGGCTGTAATATCTTCTCCCATTTGAAAACCCTTTTTGTGTATTTTGTGCCTTGTGGTTCTTGTCTAAATACGAGAGCTATATTCTTGTTCACGAATAATTTAACTAAGCATTAACACTTCTCTTTGACTTCATAAATTTCTGATGATAAACAAAACCAGTATATTACTAAAAAAGAAAAGAAAAAAAACAGTATAAACCGACAGTATACAGGTGCAAATTAATGAAAGAGATGCACAATAACTATGGTAAATCAAATTTATGAATTGATGAGTAGAAATCAACAGGATTTTGATGTATTGATTTCATATTTGACCACTCAAGGAAGGAAAACAGCAGATCTTACCGCATACAACAACAAAAATATTTTTTTGCCACCTAAAAAGAAGCAATACAAGTATCATGTCTAAAAGTCGAGAGGCATCTTGAAGAGGTCATTTATATCATCCATAGCTTCTTTTGTGAAGACGGTTGGCTCATATAACTCTTGATTTTTCTTGCTTGGTGATTTTTGTGGAGGTTGTGGACCTTCCTGACTATTGAATTCATCATCAGCAAGTATGGTAAACCCACCAAAATCATTTTTTCCTGAGGCGATTGCTTTTTCCTGCCTTTTCCTCCTGGTGGTCCTGACAAAATCTATTGGCTTACCAAACATGTCATTTATATCTTCCATAGCTTCTTTAAGATTCACAGTTGGATCCACCAAGCCATGGTGGCAGATATTCTCCACCTCTGGTTCATCAAGAATGGCGGAGCCCACAAACCTGCAAACAACTGTGTCTTCTCTGAATTTGGTTCTGGTCCTTCTGGATGATTTCTCTACTTTCATCTCATTGGAAGACTCTTGGTGATCTTGAGGCCTTAGAAATACGAACGCCTCAACTCCAGAAGAAGATGATGGGGAGCCATCTGCTGATGTTTGAGTCTCACACGGTTCCAAATCATTGCTTAACTCATCATCAACAAAGATCTTGAATGGTTCTTGAAGAGGCTGTTCTGGTTTGTTCTGTGGCACTATAAATTCTTCCTCATCTTTTTGGCATGTCAATTTGACTGTATTGCCTGGATTTTCATCATTAAACACCTCAAGTACATTGCTTGTGCTCTGATCTACCTTGGGTTTCCCTTTAAATGATCTCCGAACAGCATTTGCAGGCTCAATGGGTTCGCTGAACATGCTATTAATGTCATTCATGGCTTCTTTCATGTTTATGGTAGGTTCCACCAGACCGTGATGACAAGCATCCTCTGCTTCAGACCTTCCAACAATTGCAGAATCCACAAACTTGGCCACGACAGAATCATCTCGATATAACTTGCTTTCAGCTCCTTTCTTTTCTTCATTTAGTGGCATCAGATTTTGAGAATTTTCTGTTAATATGTTCCTGTTATTCGCAGACTCTTTCTTGATGGAAGATACCTTAAGCAAGGATATATCAGAACTTCCATCAACCTTGCACAAATTTTCATTGTTCTCCTTAGAACTGCAATTTTGGGATGTGGTATTTTCATCACACAGAGGTCTCTTAGTTCTCCACTTCTCACGCTGTATCAAATAGTGACAGTTAAACACAAAAGGTCCCTTGAAATGTAGAACAGTTCCAGGTTAAAGAACAAAAGTTGGAAGTAACCTGAACACTCTTGTTTTTATGCCGCTCAATGCGTTGAATAAACTGTTCATATGATTTCTGCAGTTCATCTAAAGGTTCTGCAAGGCTTCACAGAAGTTCAGAGAACATAAGTATGACCCTGATGCACAATTTAAACCCCTTTAATCATCCTAATGCATAAAAAAAAGTTCCTAAAAGGAACTGGAAGAAGACAGATATGCCAACATTATGCCCAACATCATTTCTTACACGAGTAAACCAATAAATTGAAAATACATGGATACTGCAGAATCGTAGTTTCATAAGCTTCACATATGCTGATTTTCCCCTACTTCACATCCAACATTATGTTCCTTCAGTTGATTGCATTATCCCCTACTGGTGATCTATAGCAGCTATATGAAAAGTGTAAACCTCTCAACGCAAATGGACAATGTGGATTACCCTCAATCTTCAATTTATCTTCATAAGTCATTACCCCCTTGATGCATTACCCTCAATCCAAGCATGCTCTAGGAGGCGCTAATGTCCCCTACTTCATATCCAAACCCCAACCTTAGGCACAGAACCTCCACTCTATCGCAAAAGGCTAACTCCAAACAATGTTCAGATTTTACTTCTAAAATTACTATTAAAAACAATCGCACGGATAAGAATACGTTCAAATTGAAACATATCATGTGTACAAAATTTTACTCGAAAATACTCTACCCCCCATCGATTAGAGCCATATTTCGTCTTCCACGAGTTAAAAGACAGCACTACAGTAACCAGTTCTTTCACCTCCACAAACCACAATCAAACACAACCTAAGTACCTAACATTTAACAATCAAAAACCTTTCGGTTTCATACAGGAGCTCATCTTAAACGGCCATACAACGCACATTTGGTGAAATGAACTCATACAACTACAAACAACATAATCAAATACTTTCATTTGCATTCATCAAGCTTGACCCCAAAAAAAAAAAAATTCAAAACTTACTTTTGAACTCCCAAACGGTACATTTTATCAGCTTCATCGAACTTCTTAAGCTTCTCATAATAAAGCGCATAAGCCTGGTAAAACAAACACCTTTTTACCCCAATTTTTTTCATCTCCATAGTCCGCAATAACGCTTTTGGATCATCCACATAATCCATCTACTCCACAATAAAACCCTAATCAGCAATTTTTTTATAAAATCAACAAATTACAAATAAAGAAGGAGATTAATTACCAATTGAAGCCAAATACGAAGGTATCGGAGGTCGTTACGATAACGACGGTCAGAATCGAAAGTTCGCGCGCATTTTTGAAGAAATCGAGGAAGTTTCTCTTTGAGAAGATGAATTGGTAATGTCTGTCGCAGTTTTCGAACTCCGCTGCCATTAATTTCAAGCAAGTGAGAGAATGAAAGTGAAAATGGTGGAGAGAGAGAGAGTTAAGAGGGGGTACCTGAGCCAAGGAAGAAGAGGATCGTTGCCGGAGTAAGATTTGATGTCGGAGATGAGAGAAGAGAAAAGATCATTGGGATTTGTGCTCGCCATTTTTGAGTTTTCTCAGTTACAAGTTGATTGCAGAAATGGTGGGAAGGAGAATTGGACCGTTTGGGTTGGGGGGGGGGAGATAAATTTTGAATTTTTGATGAGCGGCGCTAGGCCGTCGTTTACTTTGAGCCTAATATACACCAAAAAAGTTTGTACATTTTTTAAGGGATATTATCTCAGATAATCCTGACATATAAGGCTTTTTCCCAAATAACCCTCACATTTTTTGTTTTTCCCAGATGACCCTAAACTTGTATTTTGTCATTAAACTTAACGAGATATCTAACGGTGTTAACTTTTTTTAATTAAACCCAGATTATCTCTCTTGTTCTTCATCTTCTTCCCTCTCTTGTTCTTCATCTCCACACTACCATCACCAATACCACTATAATTGGCTACCCAAAAATTCTTGCTGAAAAATTCGAACCCAACAGCCCCAATTCGAACCCTAAACATCCCTAATTCGAACCCTAAACAGCCCCAATTCGAACACAAAGGCCCCAAATTCGAACAACCCAAAATCAGTAGAAGATTCGAACCCAAAATCACTGCTTTTGTGTTTACGAAATTGTGTAGAAAAACTGGGCAAATTCGACCAAAAATCTAGGCATATTCGACCCAAAAATCTGGGAAACAATCGAGCAGAATTCAAGCCCCATTTCAAGCCTCGGACTTTCTTTCCTCTTTTTCGTGGTTGCTGCTGCCACAAGCTTTTGTTGGGGTGTCCGCTGGACCGGCGTGGGTACTGGTGAGATAACCGGTGAAGGCGGGCGAGAAGAGGATAGCAGGGGTGGTTCGTTGGGTTACTGCCTAGAACAGGAGGGGACGGTGATAGGAGGCTGGAATTTCGGAGGTGCCGGCTATGGTGGTGGTGCAGTGGGTGTCGGAGGGGAGAAGGAGACAATGCGTGGGGATGTGAAGTGTGAGGACAGAGGAGGACGAATAAACAGGGGAAGAATGGAGGTCGAAGATGATGTTGTTGGTGTTGCTGTTGTGGTTAATCGTGGTTGCAACCACAAAATCCCATGACCCATAGAATGAATTTGATTATTCTCCTTTGAACGAATTTGATGAATTCGCAAAGGTTACAGCGATTTATAGTTAATGTACCCAAATTCACTTGTAAAGAAGGATGAATGCTTGAGAAGAGATGAAGAACAAGAGAGAGAAAGAGATGAATTTGCTTTTTTTTTTTTTTAAATGCAGTAAGTATTTTTTAAATAGTTAACGCCGTTAACAATTCCGTCAGGTTTAATGACAAAAATCAAGTTCAGGGTTATCGGAGACAGGGCTGCCAAAGTCGGGGTTATATTGGAAAAAGACCTATAAATCAGGATTATCTGAGATAATATCCCTTTTTTTAAAGGTACAATGGCGAAGTTATGACATCTTTTTGTGAAGGGAGATATGGATCAGCAAGGGTAAACTGATCACCACTGCACCATCAACATCTAACAAGGTAGCAAAATATAGTGACCTTTTATTTGAGAGATAATTTGCCGCCCTATTAGCTTCACGGAAGATATGACTAATGGAATAAAATATTGAAGTGCCGAAGGAGAAGACGGATATTATCAATGAGGGTTTGAAGCCAGGCCCGGCCCTGAACAAGTCCAAAATGGGACTCAGAACAGGGCCTCCCTTTTGGAGGGGCCTCAAATTTTTAAAAAAATCTTTAAACCAGCAAAGCAAGCCCGAGCTCGTAACTCCAAAAGTACCAAGCATTAGGGTATGTATCGGGCAGCGGGCGGCTTCTCTATCCTCACGCTCGGCTTCTCTCTCCTCCTCACCACACACTCTCTCTCTCGTTGCTTCTCAGAGTCCATAAATCCCTTAGTTATGATTCAGAATCCCTAATTTAACTTGCTAGCTTCAATTTTAGTTTTCGAAATCCCTAGCTATCGAAATCCCTAATTTTTCGATTGCTCTTAATTTCAAAATCTATAATTGATTGAAGATTGTTGAAGATCTGAAGCTATTGATCCAGACTAAAACGGAAAAAAGGTATCTTCGGTTTGTATTGGTGTTCGATTATTTTCTTCCAATTATTAACTTTCGTAGATTAGTTTTTGCTTTTCGTGGATTATTTTTTGCGTTTTGTGGTTTTATTTCAGTAGTTCGATTTCCTATAACTTCGAATCAAGCTTAGAATTTCGATTTTTCGAGAAATTTCGTACTGCTTGTGATTTGGTTCGAGTGCTTCAAAGTGGTGATTTTTGGTTTTTGTTATCATTTTTTGTTATGTTTATAGTTTATATGTGATGTGATTCTAAATGCTATGAGTTATAGTTTCAGGTTAGATGAATTCATGGCTGGATTTAATACTATATCTTTAAAGTTGAAGGAAATGTATCAGGTGTGCAGTTGATAATGTGAATTTTCTGTTCCCTCCTAGTATGATCATACTCCCTGAATGCTCTTGACTGTTTGTTGTCTTTCTGGATATTTTTTACCTTTTTTTTTTTTTGAAGGATATATATGGTGCCTAATATGTATTGCTTACTACTCTTATATTTATCATTACAATTCATAATGATGCCTAACTAATCTATATGAAATTATAGACCCGATTCTTTTGGCAAATTGACACATGCTTTGCTGAGTTTTAATTTATCGATCACCTTCTATATTTTACTTTGTTCCCCTTACCGTATATTTGTGCTTCATAGTATAATTCTGCTCTTATGACTGAGCAAAATGCAGATGATTACACTTGGTGGAGATGCAGAGCTGGAGGGCCTAATTTTATATAAGGGCCTAATTTTCAACTTCAGCACAGGGCCTCCGTATTGATCGGACCGGGGCTGTTTGAAGCGACCATTAATAATAGTATAGCCCCTGCAAAATACGAATAACCACTTGATTGTCACCTTTAATATAAAGGTTTCTTATAAGGTTTTAATATATCAGTTGTTAGAATTTATCTATACTCATTAAATATAAAACTTTTTTTCAAGGTCAAGTGAATGCACCCTTAGTCATAATCTACACTCTACATGATGATATTCAAAAGAAAATGAATTGAGTTCAAAATGTTTTAACAAGTCACGACGTGTCTGCCTGTCAATATTTTCCTTAATATATCAAAATCTTAAACGTAACATAACACTCTTATACACCGATTTCTCTTTGGAATTGACAATAGCAGTGGGGCAAGGAGGTATGTTTATTATCTACTCCTTTTTTTCATTTCAAGTTTAACTTTTTTATGGGCAACTTCATATCAATTTAATTGTTTAATTGTTTTTCTATTTTAGTTGCATTTGTAGTATACAATTGTATTGTTTTGGCAGTTTCACTTGAATTTATAGTTTGTAATATTTTATAGAACTTGGAAGTTGCATTTGTAATACTAACGTGTAACTTTTTATATTATGAAAATTAAAAACGTCAATATTAATTTATCGTTTATTGGATGTAGCTAAAGGAGACGTGATCATGTGCTGATCTATTTTAATTTGTGTAAGTTGTCGGACTGAGAAAAGCCTAATTTTTGGGCAAAAAATTTGTGCTCGGTACGGGAAAATCGGGCTAACGTTTTATCTCTAAGCGTACCTAATGCTAAAATAAATACATTTGAGCTCAAAATCATGTCATACGCTGGTTTTTGCCCATTTAGGACTGGGCCCTGAAAATCTGCCCAAGACTATTCGAGTCCAATTAAACTTAATCACCTCTAACCTAGAGCATGATATACTATACAGTATACACTGGTGTGTCGTGGTTTACCTAGGACATGATTGAAAATGGGTGGGAAAATGTGAAATTTTGAAAAAGTGTAAAATTTATCCTCGAGGATTAATGAAAATTGTATTGATTAATGTTTGATTTGAACCAATCCCACCTTACCTCAAAAATTGGTTCATTATGATTGTAATTTTAGATAATTAACCATAGGTGAGAATATGATCCGACACAAGAGTATCGAATGTATTATCACTAGAACATAACCAAACCATTTAAAATGACCCATATAGTCCGGCAGCTCATCAATCGACGGAAAAGTCACGACAACAACTACTTAGCTTGTATTTTCTGTATTATAGCTGACTTCTTCTTAAAGTAATTTTATATGTGTTGGTATTTAATATTGTGACTTAAGAAATCAACTCTTTTAAATTGACAAATTAGCATGCGATGAGTTTTGATTTGGTTTTTTTTTCTTAAGCTATTAGCGCGAATCTCGTGTCCTTGTAGAAAAAAAAAAATAAGACCACCGAAATAGAAGTAGAATAAGTAGGAACAAACCCATTTCTTATGATCAAAATTCATACATACATTTCCATATAAGTTCTAACTAACTTTCGCTCTCTCCTCTAACAGTTATCCCCTGTCTTTTCTCTCTGTTTTTCCCCCTCCATCAATGGCATCCACAAGACCCACAGAAAACACAATCAAATCTGATGATCACCATTTATACACTCGAATTCGGGCCCCGAAAAATCAGACATTCCCTCCATCCACAAACTCCTACATAAAATGGCAAACTTCCACAATGCCACCTGTTGCCAAGTCACTGAATCTTCTCTAAACTCCACCCTCTTCACAAACCCACAACCAACTCCCGTGAATGTTTTCGTTCTCGAAGTTTCCTCTTCTCCGCTTTCTCTCCATCCTTCAATAATCGAAAAGACATTCGACCTTCCTCGCCCTATTGATGATTTAGAGGTGTTCATCTTCCAGTCCGATGAAGAGACAACGATTGCGGGGTTTGTATTATTCTACCCGATTTACTGCAGTTATTTTGGGAAGCCTGGGTTTCGAATACAGGATTTGTTTATAAGGGAGAGTTATCGGAGTTTAGGATTTGGGGAGTTGTTGATGAAAGCAGTTGCAAATGAAGCTGTTAAGTTGGGATATGTGAAAGTGGAGTGGAGTGTGATTGCTTGGAATGTGGGTGCAACAAGGTTTTATGAGAGGATGGGTGCTCGTGTTTTGGAGGATTGGAAGACTTTTGAACTTACTAATGATGCACTCCTCTCTTGTGGAAAGCTTCATTAATTTGCTGAATAGGAAGACTTTGTTTGTATAATTTATTTGCTAATTCAGCATAAGTATATTTTGTTGGTTTTTGTTTTTGGTAATACTGTAATGATTTATTTTAGAATGCTATTGCCTATTGTCTTGGAGTCTGGATCATCTCTAGTGCAGTGGATGTCCAGTGCTACTCTTTGAGATGATAAATTTGGGATGGAATCTCCAAAATCACCCCCAACCCTTGGTGTAATCACTAGAGAGGATCTGAACTCATTGTCTTGTCCTAAATTTTATAGATATAACCAATGTTTGATTTCATGCAAGGTATGAGATGTTATGTTTGATGTTCTGAGTACCGAAAATATGTCACAATTTGAACTTTATCCTGTCTTGAAAGTTAAATGGAAAAGGAGTTTTTTTTAACTATCAATTTTACTGTGAGATCTGCAATTGTAGATATATAAGCATATTTTAAAATACTAAGATAGTGGGAAAAGTTTGTTGAGGTTGATAATATCACGTAAGTAATAACAAGGAACAATTATATTAGGTAGTCTACTAGTCTTTGGAAACTAGAAAATACTTTCAAATTAATGAATTATAATTCAAAAGTTAAATTCAAAGATGATGAACTATATGACAATCGTAACAAAATTGTAACACTATAAATGACACAAGCCACACGTATAATAGTTATTGTATCTCAATAACTAAAAGAGCAAACACAAACGAATTATTATATGGTAAGATTACGTAAAGAGATAATACTACTTTCATATACATATGGTAATATATTGTCAAATCTCACAAATCCAAAATGAAAATGGTTAATCCTTCTCTATTTCTCTCTTTTATGCGAGTATTTGATTGAGAGTGAGGCAAAAGAGAGTATGTGAGAGTTGGGGAATTTGGTATATCCGCTTACAAGGAGACCCACATCTTATTCCTCTCTTATTCACAGTGATGTACGTCAATCAAACTATGGCAAGACCAATTTCAGTATCGATACATGCCTATACGGGTACAAACTAAACCCACACCCACCCTCCTGCTTTACAGGATACTCAATACCACCTATGATCACCCACCAATTGCCTTAAACTTTGCCTCATATAGTAGTCGATGTTGTAGGATTTATGTTTTAGCATCTCAAACTTTTAATACGGAAAAAAAAAATAATGCAGCGTGCACTAGAATATGGGTAATATATATTGGAAATTAGGGTTTTGTTATTTTGTAAGTTGGCGTCGATTCCAATCATATTTAGGCTTATGAAACAAATGTTGTTTTGTACCATAACATACATATTATTTTAGATTAAGAGTTTGGATGTGTGGATGTGGTGCTTGTCAGACAGTGCTGAGCTGGTTAATATTAGGTGAGTAAACTATCAAATCCACCATCTATCCATTACTCATGACGAATAGAAATTTGACATCCACAAATTTCCATCATCTACTATAGTCATACTAACATCAACAATTGCACTACCAAGTACCCACTAAAGTCATATCCACACAGACTAAACTATCAAATTTACCACCTACTTAATACACATGATGAAAAGTCAAAATGTTTTTTTTTAGGGATATTATCTCAGATAACCTTGACTTATAGGCCTTTTTCCAATATAACCCCGACTTTGGCAGGCCTGTCTCCGATAACCCTGAACTTGATTTTTGTCATTAAACCTAACAGAATGTCAGACGCCGTTAACATGGTTTCAAAACAAAAATAATTAGAGCTTTTTTTAATAAAAAAAAACTCATCTATTTCTCTCTCATGTTCTTCAATTCTCACCCTTCTCAAGCACTCATCAATGGAGTCCACTACCTTTTCTCTCCTCTTCATTTCCTCTCTCCTTTGTGTTGGTTGAGTGCCCTGATTTCATTGATTTAATTTTTGGGTAAGTTTAGTGCAATCGAAATAATGGAACCATTCTTCTCTCCTTCCCCGTGAAACCCCTCGGTTTCTCTCTCTCACTTGCGCTGCCTTCACCGGCGTTCCTCAGGTCGCTGGAGCTTTCCCCCTCCCTTGTTGTCACCGTTGCTCTACTCCTTCCTTTCCTCTCGACGGCGCTGGTGCTCGAACTCTCCCTCCTCGATTCGTCTCGATTTTGTTGTTGGTGCGTGCAACACCTGCACCGTTTCTCTCTCTTCGGGACCTCGGTGTGTTGCCGTCGCCGGCGTTGCTGCTGCTGTCACCACCGAACGCCGACGCCGCTACTGCTGTTCTTTCTCTCTTCTTGCGGCTATCGTCCTCCTGTTCCTTGATATTCTCTCGCCTCCGCGCGGTTGCTGCTGCTGCTTCTCATCTAATTTCCGGCGTGTTGCCTCTCCCCCAATTTTTGATTTTTTTATTTATTCTGCTGATTTTTTTACTGGGTCTTAATTTACAAGTTTGATTTCATTGATTTATTTTCTGGGTGGTTGGGTGTGCTGGTTGTGCGCGAGTTCAAGGGGTGGTGGGTCGCCGGTTCGGGGTGGTGGGTGAGAAGCGTGAGTTCCGGTTGGAGGGTGGTGGTTTTAGAGGTGGTGGAAACCAGTTGATGAATCTTGAGAAGAGATGAAAGAAAGAGAGAGAAAGTGATGAGTTTGGTTTTTTTTATTTAAAAAAGGCAGTAAGTTGGGTTGTTTGAAAATAGTTAACGCCGTTAACAATTCAGTCAAGTTTAATGACAAAATATAAGTTTAGGGTTATCTGAGAAAAAAAAAATTTGTCAGGGTTATTTGGGAAAAAGGCCTATATGTCAGGGTTATCTGAGATAATATTTTTTTTTAAGAAGGGAGTGAAAACGGTTAGTTAAGGGGTAAAAGGGGGAAAAAGGGGAACCAAAAAGAACCCAAAATTGGACGGAAACGGTTTCGTAAGGTGTCGAAAACCCAGAATCTTGCCGTCAATTCCCATCTCCCACTTCACGCCACCATCACTGCACCATCATTTCCATCCTCCATCTTTCTCTCTCCTCAACAATGGCGGTCCAATCCGAAGACCTCCACCAACCACCACCAACCACCATAAACAACCCTATCTCCAACAATGGCGAAGTCGACGACGAACCAGAATCTGAAGAAGACGACATCGATGAAGACGAAGAAGAAGAAGATGATGAAGACGAAGAAGAATCTCCAGCAATGGCGGAAACAAATGCCGATTCAGTTAGGGCAAAAATGTCGAAGCTCGCTAATCGATTGAGGTCTGAACCAGTTAACCTAAGAGTTCACGATGTGATAATTAAGGGGAATATTAAAACGAAGGATTCTGTGATTGAAGCAGAGATTATGAATGACCTAAAACGAGCTTCTACTCTTCAGGAGATTTTTCAAGCTGCTGCAATCGCTAATGTGAAACTTCGACAACTTGATATTTTTGATTCAGTTAATTTTACGCTTGATTCTGGTCCTATGGAGTTGCCTGGTACTGCTAATGTTGTTGTTGAAGTTGTGGAGGCCAAAAGCCCTCTCACTGGTGAAATTGGCGTGTTTACTAAGCCTGGGGTAATATTTTGTTTATTGCATTTTTTGATTTGATTGTTGATTTTGATTAATTTGTTCAAATTTAGACAGGTGATTAAGAAAGATTGTTGATCTAGTGTTTGTAGTGATTAGTGGTTTGACTTTATGTGAAGTTGTTGAAGGTCTTTTGGTTGGGTTATGGAAATTGTTGTGGTTATATGAGAATATTGTGAAAATCTGAAGTAGATAACACAGTATGAGTGGATATTTTTTTGGGGGGGGGGGAGGAGAAGGTATTGTTGTGGAATTGTGTCAAACTCGAGTAGTTTAGGAGTGTCGACATGAATTAGAGCCTTAGGAAAGTGCTGTTGGCTTGGAAGGTTGATCCTTTGTTTTTCAGATGAATGCATTACATTTGTATGGGTTTTGGCGTAAGATTACTGATTGTAAGTTTGTGAAAGCACGAGAACTTTGATTGTTGGGTTGTCTTGATTTTGGACAGAGTTATACTCGTAATTGAAAGTGTGGTGTTGCTGACTAAGGGTGTGTTCTCGTCTCCTTTATAAAAAGAAGTTTTAGGAAAATAAGTTTGGATAAGTTCCGATTGACTTAATAAGTTCAGATTAGTTCTAATTAGTTCCAATAAGTATAGATAAGTTCCAATTAGCTATAACATGATGTCCAATGAATTCTAATAAGTTCATATTAGTTCCAATAAGTTCAGTCAAGTTCCAATAAGTTGAGCCAAAGACGAGGGACGAGCCCCGACTTCCATAGGTACTTGGTTTGACCTCCTTTCGTCGAGTGCTCTTCCCGGTTTAAGTTAAGAGAACGCACCTTGAGATCACAGGTGTAATGTTTTTGGAATTATTAAGCTGTCTATATAGGTAGATATTAGGGTCTAATGGTAGCTTTTTGCTGCCGTCATAGATACTAGGTCTCACTTTTATTTGTAAGATTAGTAATATATAAACTTTTTTATTATCTAAAGCTACCTATACATCCAAACTACGATTGTTTTAGAACACTACTTGTACCTCTGAGAGCTACCTGAGTCTAAACTTTATAAGTTACAGAGACGTTGCTTCCGAACACGACCTTAGAGAAACTAGGGTTTTAGGTATTTGGCCTATGCATAATTTGGTTATGATGACTGATGTTTAGTATCATAATCAATTGGATTGTATAACATGTGGGTCATATTTCTTTGAATTATCTGAAACTGTAATACGTTTGTGTTAGAGTTATTCATTTAGTACTAGGATGGTTGATGGTTGATGGTTGTGGGTTGATGGTTAATGGTTTTGATATTGATCAGCTGTTAAAGGCTGTGTGTAAGTGTAGTTTTAGTGAGTTGGGCTTTGAAATTTGAAGGTCTGTGTTTTGGATTTTTGTAAGAGAGCTTATTAGTAGAAAAGAATTACAAAAATTACTTAGTAACATTGTGGAAAGAAAGCTGTAGTTTATCCACTGGTTCAGCATTGTTACGTTACGTCTTTTACAAAATCACATCCCTCATCTTCTCTTTGCTGCTGGAGAATAAAAGCTCTGCCTTTTCAAAAACTAGTTTTTATACTGGTTGACATTATGTTACCTGTTTGCCTCTTGCAAAATCAACTTTGCTGTGATTATATCTGATCTTCAGTCTGCTCATGAAACTACCTTACATTGTTAATTTTAGGAGGTAATTTTACTACTTCCAACCGCACAAAAGGGATCATCACTAACTATTACTATATGCTTTTTGGTTATCATTGTGCTAATATATGTGAACATTGGAGATGCATCTACACCTAAGCTCTGTGGTTTGAGAAGGACCATGTCATTGTTGGCACAACCATTCTTTGCTTGCCATTAATTTATGCCTTTTCTTCCATCTTTAACTTCTGCTGCTAGTGTAATGTGTGTTATTGTTGCTAACTCTTGACAGTTGCTTTTGTAGGCTAGGTCTTGGTCTCTTGAAGGAGGTTTGAAGCTGAAGAATCTGTTTGGTTATGCTGATGTTTGGGATGGATCTGTATCTTATGGATGGGATCAGACAACAGAGGTTAGTACTGGTGTTTCACTCCCCAGAATCAGACATTGGCCTTCTCCCATTTTTGCTCGAGCATCTCTACTCTCTCAAGACTGGCTAAAGTTTTCCTCGTACAAAGAACAAGCAGTGGGCTTTGGTCTTGGTCTAATATCAACAAGGAATCATGAAATGGTATACAATTTGACATGGCGCACCTTGACAGATCCATCACAAATGGCAGGTGAATCAGTAAGGAGACAGCTCGGACATAGTTTATTGTCCTCGTTGAAGTACACATTTAAAGTTGATAAGAGGAATTCACCTTTGAGGCCTACTCAGGGATATGCTTATAGTTTTACTACCTTATTAGCTGGCCTTAATCCTGATAGTCGGAGTGCACGCTTTCTGCGGCAGGTGAGGCTTTTTTGAACAGATGCCTTACATTGTTGTTTGTTTGTGTTTAAGTTGATTATATTATATTAATTACTGTCTAATGTACTTTGAGCAGTTTGTTTGCCTCTTCTCCGATGATTTAACCTGGCTCCACATTTGGAGCTGCTGCCTATGGTTTATTACTCCCACCCCATCACATGCTTTTTTTTCTCTTTCTGGATTCTTGGGAATTTCACTTTTGTGAATGGAAATCTATGTGAGTAGGTCATGACAACTTTACATAGTATGACCAGTTTGTGTCATTCTTGAAGATAAGTTAACATGTTTTATTATTGTACACTGGGTAGTATAAGAAGATGAAGTCCACTTCTGAAGGGAAGCTCCTTCTACTTTTTATTCTAAATTTGTGGTTAAAAGGCAATAGAAACTTTGCTATATTAACTGCAAAGTGATGTGGAATTTGACTTTCTGGGTGATGATCCTTGACAATTAGACACAAGAGGAAATAGTTTGTCTTGGGTTTTTTTTTTTTCCTTATGCCATTGTGCACTATGGCTTTTTCTTTGAAGTGCAGCTAGATTGACCTTATGATATATGAGTTGTAAAATGTGTCTTCACTTTACTCAATTTTCTTTCTAGCTTTTTCTCTTTTAGATGCTGCCCCTAATTAGTGTTCCACTCCTGTTCTGTAGACTTGTTTGTTAATCTTCAACTGTAATAGAGAGAAAACACCCCACTCTCCCACAGAAATAAGGGGTAACACGTTCTGGATGTTCCCTATTTACACTTTATCAAGTCCTACTGTCGAATTATCATTGAGTCGTTGGATGTGGCGTCAATCAGTGTCTCTACAAGCGTTTTCATCTTCTTTCGGGTCAGGGGGGCAGATATACACAGCCTCACAGGAGGGTTACTGGTTTCTAAGCAGCTTAATGTCAAATCCAAGATTGGAGAAGTCATGAAGTCACTGTCACTTCAGAACAAGATAATACAAAATACAAAGCACTCCTCTTGATTCATTTAGTCTGTAGTGCAAAGTTAATTATACGCCTTACAGGGAGTGTATAGCTCCATTAAAATTGTGTTTCTGGAAAGAGAATCAGAAATAGTATTTTATGAACAGGCAAGGAACACAGTCCACACTGTTTTTACCCAATTATTAGTATTGTGGAATCCTGTCAAAGATTGCTTGAAGTGGGGGGAAGATATTCTAGCCCTTTGATTTTTGCCTGTAAACTGTGGGAGTCTTTCTCACTGGAAAGTGGTATATGTGCTCACTGATTGTTTGTTGCTGCAAGAATGTCTTTCTTCTTACTCTTTGGTGTTGGTGTTGCTTTATTGGTCCTTCCTTGGCCTATATCAACGCTTGATTGATTATTATTTTGGATAAATCTGCCAATGTGATATGTTTTTCCATCAGCTTAGTAAGGACTTATGACAAGGTATCAAGAGGAGTGCTTTGTTGGGCAATGACAAAGGTATAACACGTAAAGAAATTGACATAGTCAAGAACATGTATCAAGAAGTGATAAAAATAAGTTAGCACACTAGAGGAACGGAGGTTTTTCCTATTATGATTGAACTACACCAGAGATTTGCATTAACACTTTGTTTGGATAGCAATGATGGAGAGAGAGTTAGGGGAGGGAAGGAGAGGGAAGGGATGGACAAACTGAGCTTGCAATTTCTTTCCAAATCTTTCTAACAATGGATGGATTTGGTTTATTTAGAGAAGAAGAAAAATCAGTCCCTCCAGTTTTCTTCTCTTTCTTTCCCTCCAAACAAATGAATCTCTCATTTTCCCTTCTCCCCCTTTCCCTCCAAATTCCCCTATCTAAACAAACTGTAAGTCCTTCCTCTATTCTTTGCCGCATTGGTAGATGATTTAGCATGGTCTATTGAGGAAGAGATACCATGGCGTCTGTTGTTTTAAATCCCTTGGTTTTAGGCTAAGTAGAAGGCAAATCGAGTACCTAAAGTGCCAATATAGTACTCAGAGAGAGCCAAGCGAGGATGTAGTTACAATGTGACAATAGATGGTAAAGAGTTTCCCTTAAGTGAGTCTTTCGAAGTACTTTGGGTTAATTTTCCAGAGGAATGGAAAAATTGACCAAGATGTGACTCTCAAGATTAATTCTGGGTGGCTTAAATGGAGAGCATTAATTAGGTTCTCGTGCTTAAGTTACCTTTAAGTTTAAAGAAATTTTTTGTAGGCGATTTAGCCAACATTATTAGTTCGGTCAGGTTTCCAGCATTTAGAAAGAATTATATTAGGTAGATGGGTGTACTTTAGATGCATATGCTGAGATGGGTGGGAAAACTGTAAGGGATAAAATTCGAAATGAGGAATATCTAATTATGTTGGTTTGGGCATGCGTGATAACGATAAGATGATGCACTGGTAAGGAAGTGAAGAGTTGGGAGTAAGAAGATTTTATATATACTCGAGGGAGGGCAAAGATGATATCTATGGAGGGACTTCAAAAGGATATGAAAAATATGGGATTGTAGGAGCATGTGACATTAGTTAGAAGCAATTAAAGGAATACTTGTCGACGATCAACGGATCAAAGGAGACTCTTGGTTCATACAACCGACCCCATCCTTAGTAAGAGGATATTTATGGATGATCAAAGACACTTATATATGTTGTTGTTGTTGCTGTTAGCTGTTTTTTTAGTATAGGAACTTCACATCCTTGCATTTTTGTCTTTGTCGTATTGAATTCATTGAATGGATGAGAAGCTTGATTGCTTAAGGGTGTGTTCGGCATAGAGCTGATCAACTCCAGCCCGGCCCGCGGGTCCGGCCCGGCCCGGCCCGGTTTTTGGGCGGGCTT
Source organism: Beta corolliflora (assembly GCA_947648045.1). Lineage (NCBI taxonomy): Eukaryota > Viridiplantae > Streptophyta > Magnoliopsida > Caryophyllales > Amaranthaceae > Beta > Beta corolliflora. Next base: position 99,596 of record CANSZD010000843.1, read on the forward strand.
GGACTGTTTTTTTGGGCCCGGCCCAAATTTTTTTTTTTGGGCGGGCTTTGGACAAGCCAAAAAAGACTTTTTAGTCTAAAATTTGGGCCCGGCCCGTTTTGGCCCGCAAAAGCCCGCTCGGCCCGGCCCGAAATACCGGGCTTTGGGCAAGTTTTTTGGCCCGGTTTTGGGCCCGGCCCGGCCCGCACAACGGGCAAATTTTTTTCATCCGGCCCGGCCCGAACCCGGCCCGGCCCGGTGTTTGATCAGGTCTAGTTCGGCAATAGCTTTTGATGTAGTTTTTAGTGTTTGGACTAAGTCAAAACTTTAATAATGGTGGAAAGTTGTGCTTAGTGAAGTAGTGTTTGGAGTAGCTTTTGGTGCTTGAATTAGTGTTTTGGAAAAGCTATAAATATTAGCTTTGGGGTAGAGGGAGCTTTTGGAGTAGCTTTTGAAGATTGAATATAGTTTATTTTTGTTGTTTTTTCTAAACTAGCACCTAGTTTTACCGAGCACTAATTATCATAAAAACTATTTCCACAATCAAACTCTAACAACTAACCGGCTGTCACCTAGTACAACAATTGACCGCTACTTCTACAACTAATAGCTACCACAATAACTACTTTTGCTGAACACGCCCTAAGTAACAATTTATTTTTGAATTAATGTCCTTTTAGCATTATTATGAATTTATTTTGAGAGTGGTCATGCTCAACTTGAAACTCTATGTTTGTTATCAAAGACTTGGTTTGTAGAAAGCCATGATAGATGTTAATGAGTTAATGGACATATGCTATTATATTGAAGCTTTATTAACTAGCTTGGGGAAAAATTTCAAGTGCAAGGCTGTAGATATCCCGGACCTTGTCCTGCGCTTAATATTCACGGTAGGGCTTGGGATTGAATTATAAGGGATTTGTCTGTCTTTGCTAAGCTCTTTGTATTCCCTAGTATCCAACTTTGATACTGGAAGTATACTTTAATTGCTTTAAGTGACTTTGGGTTTTACTTCTATATGTTTCTGTCAATTTTACTCAAGTCGAGTAATACTGTTGGACCGTTAAGAGTAATTTTTTTTATAATAAGATGTAGACAATTATGGTGCAACTGTGCAATATGTCATAATAAGATATAGGCTATTGATATTTGTTTAATTTATTTCTGGTCCTCTGCACGAGCTCTTTGACTGATGTGATTGGTCTACGTATATTATGAACTGGGGCCATTTTAAGTTGATTTAATTCAGGAATTTCTAGATAAGTAACTCACTATCTGCTTTTAATATCCTCAACAGGAGTGTGATTTCCGTTATGCAGTGCCATTGGGATTTTATCATGCAGCACTAAACCTTGGGGTCTCTGCTGGTCTCCTTTTTCCATGGGGGAGGGGATTTTTGGATAGACCGTCATCTCTGCCTGACAGATTCTTCATGGGAGGCAATACTTCACCAGTTTGTGCATTGGGAGGGCCCAGTTCAGTGTTGGGTTTTAAGTGCCGAGGACTTGGACCTACTGAACCACGGAGACAAAATAGAGATAAACCTGATGATGATTCCAGTGCTGCTTCTGAGAGGGATGCTGTAGGTGGAGATCTTGCTGTTTCTGCATTTGCAGACCTTTCATTTGATCTTCCACTCAGGGTTCTCAAGGATGCCGGGATCCATGGTCATATATTTGCGTCCACTGGCAACCTTGTCAAATTAACAGAAAATGAATGGCGCAAATTTTCCACCAAGAATTTCATGCAGTCATTTCGAAGTACTGTTGGATGTGGCATCATTGTTCCAACAAACCTATTCCGTATGGAGGTTAGTATTTTCTAAGCTATATTACATAAGTTCTATTTGAAGAATCTAATTGATAGATTTTATCTGTGACCATGATGTTCAGTTTTGCTTTTTATAGTTGAAATGATCTTAAATTTACTTCCTTGCTGGTTCTGCAGGTTAATTATTGTCACATTGTGAGGCAATTTGAGCATGATCATGGAAAAACTGGTGTCCAGTTCAGCTTTTCTTCACCATTGTGAACATTGGGAAGAAGTTAAGATTCTTTTACTATTTCAGTAATGTACACACACCTCCAAACACTTTTCTTTTCTCTTCTGTGATTTTGACACTAAAGAGCAATGCCTTTCGATAGGAAACAAAGTCAAGTGCTTTCCCTAGGAAAGGGAAACGAGAGTAATTGGTGCATTGTGTCTGAAACTAATTCTTGAATAAAGGTTATGCGGAAGTTTCTCTTGCAGCTTTTGATTAGGGTGCTCCTACTAGTCGTTAACTTTTATGAAACAGAGAATATACCCAATGGAGAATTAGCCTGATGTCTTCTTTGCCTATGATCCTAATTTCGTTAGGCTCCTGCTATTTATCTAGAATTGACTTCCTGCTGTGGAATTGTGGTTTATTGGCTTAGAGTTGGCAGATCTTGCAATGTTGTTGTCAATAGGTTTAGTTGAAATCCATCTTTACCAGTTGTTCCTTAACTTTATTTCGATTTTGTGATTGATAATTTCCAAGCTTTTAATTATTAACATTGGTGTTTTGGGGTGTGAAAGTTTCTAATTGGTGAGTTTTGGCACATCATTCTGAAGAACTGATGCTATTTCTATTTGTCCCATGTCCATCGTTTCACCAAGTGAATCTCATTGTTGCCTTCTGTTTGTTTAGTGAGGCCCCAAAAGCTGTTCTACCTGGATATGTCGTACAAAAATCTTGGCACTTGTGTGTTCGTATTCTTAAATCTTACCCTTGTTAATGTTATGCTTTCAGCACTCTTTGTCACCTCTCCTCGTACTTATTCCGCTCTTCGTCTTATACAATACTCTGATACTCTGATTCTTTATGCAGCAAATTTATGTTGTGATTTCTGCTAGCATTAGCATAACTCACAGTTCCTATCACCCTTAAGTTATCATAATCGGGTTTGTTTCCATCAAACACTTCAATTTATGCTTTCCAACCAAACATAACTGTATGTAGTGCGATTTATTAGGTGTGTTGTAGCTAATATAAATTCCCCCTTGTAGATTCGAGACTCAAATTTGGATTTATCTTCTGGTTCAATCTTACCAGTGAGAACTTTTTTGTATTCTGGTTCAATATTCTGGTTAAATTGTTAATAAATTGCGGTAATGGAAATGAATTTTAAGTGTAAGTTTACAAGGAAAGCACCCTTATAATCTCCATAGGGAGGCAATTTCAACCCCCAAGTTTGTGTTTTTTTCCCACGTGGAAGCAATCTCACCCCTAAACTTGTGTTTTTTTTCTCCGGGGAAGCAATTTTCATTACCACTCATTACCACTCATTACCACCTACTGAGGTAATATTGGATGGGAATGAAAATTCGAAAGAAAAATCACTTTTGGGATAAATTAAGATTACTAGGAATGAACAATGATTTTCTTCACAAATTTACATACAAATTCATTTGCATTACCACCAATTATAACCAACTACCAAACGGGCTGAAAATGTCTTACAAGCTACAAATATAGAAGTATATACAAGATCTTGGCTAATTAACCTTGAAACACTAACCAAAAATATAGTTAGAGCGTTGCGCAATAGTTGTACAAAATTACAAAATGAAGATCATCCTTGGATCACACACCATAGGATGATAGAAGATTTAGAATATACTCTATAAATGAATATATGTTTTGTATGTACATGTGATGAATTGCTATGCTCTTTTGAATCAAATATTCTTATAAAGTTGTCGTTCTTGCAATATTAAGAAGTAGCTAGGAAAGACTACAGGAAGCTTGTATGCAATTGGCAACTTACTAGTTTCTTTTTTCTTGATGAAACGCATAATTAGGTTGGCCATCACCTCAAAGCTACTAGCTTGAGAAATTAAAAGAAATTAAGGCACTCACTAACTCTCAAGGAAAGAAGGGAATAATCAACTAAATACGTCAAAACACGCAAAGAACTAAAAATAAACTTTAAACTAAGCCAAATAAATGACTTTTATTTTTTACAAGGAGACAAATAAATGACTATGATGCATGCAGTTATCATTGATCAACTAATATGTTTTGGTTTTGACAATATTTCCATCTACAATCACATCATTGTAGCATATGCATGAAGTGATGAACGCAGCAAATTTGATTCTAAATTTATATTTTTGTGGACCACCTGTAGAATATTAATTTCAACTAACGGTCACGACTTCGTATATTAGAATTCTTAAGCTGATATTCTGATACTAGCACATCATATTAACAATTAGATTTATGGTTAATTTATTCTTGGAGAATAGTAGAAATAATCAGACCAAAATTTACTTTGACTTTCTCCGCGGTATGTAAATTATTTATGAGAATAGTTTGGTGATTTTCATGATTAAGTTTGAAGAAAGCTGAAGCATGTTTGATATATCTGGCTAACCCCATCAAAAAATATCTAACCATAAACATCCTTATATCTATGATTTGAGATCAACGATAGAATAACACACAAATAAATTATGAATAACGGATGTCATTATTTTATCAGACATAATTTTGAAGGGCATGGTACGCAAGATGGCAAGATCTGACCATGTATATTCTAAACTTTTTTTATCGCGTTATATCAATTACTACAAGTTATTACAATACGTAATATGCTACTACATACTTGCAGTCTCCCTTCCCTGCTAGAACTTAGCTTTTTAATGTATGATAACTTTTTAAGGCTCCATCTCCATGTTGATCTTGTTCGAACCTCCGATATGCAGAGGCGGAGCTACCCTTTAAGGTGTGGGGTCATTTGACCCCACCTAAATCTTGATTTGTATTATTTTTCTATCAAAATTTAAGTTTTATTTATGAAAAATTGGACCATTGACACCTACTAAAATAATGAAAAAAAAATATTTTACACCCACTAATATGTTATTCTAGATCCGCCACTGCCGATATGCATGTTGGTTTTGATTTTGAGCATTTAAGTCCCTTTAATATCCAGATAAATTCAACCCTTTCGAAAATTTAACCAATTATTCTCAACTTCGCTACCGCATGACATGCAAAATGAGTCGAGTAAAATACTCCAGTTCCTAAAATTTAGGTTGATGAACAAACTAGTGATAATATTATAACAAGTACTGGGAATCCATGTCATATATCCTCTGATGTGAATGATAAAGGCCGCTATCTTAGTGAGCCTAAATACTAAAGCTAAGTTACTAACTCAAATAGTAATTTTACTAGGAATAATTGATTCTAATAATACAACATTTCACCGATTAATTTTTAATAAACCAACCTTTCAATTATTCCTGAATAATGCAACCTGTATACCCTATTTTGAGTCAAAATGACTTAAAATCATCTAAAACATTAACTCTTTACCATAGAAGTAGGGACATGGACGCAAGGGAAGAGAAAAATGGACGAGCTGAGAAATGTGGCTTACCAAACATACTGATTATCAACACGTCAAAGCCCATTAAAAGCAAATACCCCAAAAGGTTGCATTATTCAAGAATAATCGAATGGTTGACTTATTAAAAATTAATCGGTGAAAGGTTCTATTATTAGAATCAATTATTTCATTTTATTATCTATATTAGAGACGGTATTGTACTATTGTGCATGTCTAATAGATTACGTGTTATTGACGTGCTCCAATAATTTGTATATGCTTTAATTTTTTTTTTTTATTTTCTTTTTCAATAGGTTTTGGCGTGCCAATCATACCCCACATGTACAAATATATTTTTTTATTATTTTTTTGGAAATGCCATATACTGTACGAGTATATGATAATGCATATTGCATAATTTTCTATACATGGTTAGAACAAGCGTTATTATTCATATGGAGGAAGAGACAGACATACCTATCGTAAACAGATACGAAGATCCGCATAAATAGGGTCACGTACTTTTATAAACAAAAAGATGTAAAACAGGAGTTGGTGGGAGAAAAAATATCAGAAGAAAGAACAAAATGACAATGGAACTTGTTGGAAGTTGACTTTACAGGTTGTTTTGCTGAAGGTTCAATCTTACAGACCAACAGTACTCCATTATATTTTTTAGGAATTGTATGTATTTTCATGAAATTGAAGTGTTATTTCCCTCCTTTAAATGATGTACCTGTGGTTGGGCGCCTATTTTAGGCACCTGTACCTGTGGTTGGGCACCTATTTTAGGCGCCTGTACCTGTGGTTGGGCGCCTAATTTAGACGCCTGACCACATGTTCGGGCGCCTAATTTAGGCGCCTGACCACATGTTTCTTTTTCGGTATTTTCAAGTCAATTTCTGGTCAATTTTACTCTATTATGAGATGTTCTAATAAAGCTAAATAAAATCGGCCAAAATAGCGAGACCCCCGTGCTAAGTTTTTCGAAGCGCCAGGTTCAAGACATTCTATCAGTTTTATTCGAATTTTTTTTAATTACATTAGCGTTTGTGTGGTCAACGCCGGTCAATGTTGGTCAACGCCGGTAAACACCTTGGTCAATGCCAGAAATCTTGAGAGAATGAAAGTGAATGAAGAAAGTGTGGTGGGGTTTGTGTGGAAAACATGTGGCACTTGTGAGAATTTAAATAAAGAAAGGGAAAGAGGAAAGGAGGGAATAAGGAAATACACCCCATGTATTTTTGTACAAAAATACAGGGCGTTACTAGGAAATTCCAGGACGGCATTTAGCAAGACCCTTTATAAATGAGTACGTAGGTCGGGGTAAGGATTAAATTTGTTAGGTTCTTTTTTTTGGGGTGGTGATAAATAAAGGAATGATTAGATAAAATAAACTAATTGAAACATATTGTATGTGTTATGTGTATTGCATATATAAATTGATATAAACTGATAATATAGACTAGTTCTCATTGTTAAATTGATAAGGGTACTCAGATACAAGAAGTCATATCTTTTTTTTTGGTACATGAGTAAAGTTAGGACACCATTTTCTCAAGGGAGTGACCTAACGAATCTTGAAGAATAAAATGATCAAAGGTAGGATCAGTCCCAGTGACGACGTCAACCCTGGCAGCAGAAATAAAGTGACCTTTTTTAGAGAGATAATTTGCTGCATTGTTGGCTTCGCGGAAAATGTGATCTATTGAGCAAATATTCAACTGATTTAGTAACCACCGGATGTCGTTGATGAGTGTAAGTCATATCTTATGATTTAATTATCTCGTCTATATTTTTTTTCTTGTCCTTTTTGCTCCCTAGACACAACACATATGAACTGTTAGCTCTACCATACCATCGGTGTTTTAGATACAAGAGACAATATAATTTACTGGGAAAGAAATATATATAAGAGAAGATTTAGGGAGTTATTTGATAATAATATCACTTGACTTATCATAATATCAAGTCAAAGAGATAAATCTTGTTACGCAAACGATATATTAATTACTTGTAAAGGATTATATGAAAAGCTACAAATATAAATAATAGCCAAGTATTTGGAGAAAGTTGCATAGATTTTTTTGTTCCTAATGTATGTATATATTGACATGGGGAAGTTATAGGTGAAAACTTACACGTTACTCCTTTTTAAATTTACATACTTGTACTTTGATATTAATTATATATTTCACTTTGACCATTGTTTGTAATGTATATAATAAGAAAATATATATATTCATGTGAGGTCTTACTCGATTTACTAACACACATATTTTCCAAATTCAACTTTTTATCATTTTTACTTGTTTGTAATTAAAGATACTAATGATCAAATTAAAGTGTTGCATTGACAAGCGTGATAGTCAAACCTCATAAGAGATAAAGATCTAGTAAAAACGTGATAGAATTAGATGGAGTATAATTGAGTCTGGTTCATTGTCTTACGGAATATATTTGAGTGATCTTAAGCATTGTCAACCCTCATAAGAGATCAAGATCTAGTGAAATGTAGATAATGTTATTTTTGAAGTCAAATACAATTTAATTTACTCAACAAGATATTTAGAATATTTCATCCTTCGGTAACTGCACCCTAACAATTTCTTACAGTATCATCGTGGAAATTACAGCTCAAAAACACTCTCTACAACACTCTCTGCCCTCTCTCCTCAAAAACTACCCTAAAAAACCCTAACCCCAGGAACTCGCCGGAGTTCCGGCACCGCGTAGGTCTCCGGCGAGTTCCTCTTATTTTTTCATAGCTTTCTCTCGTGTTTTCTTCCCTAGTTTCCCCTAGTTTCCGGCGGGTCTCCATTCGCGTCGCCCTCCGTTTTCCGTCGCGTAATCCGGCGCGTCGCCCTAGTTCCGGCGAGTCGCTGCGCTACCGGTCGAGTCGCTCCATTTCCGTCAAGTCTTCTCCAGCTCTTTCCCCCTCCCCTCGTTGCGTCGGGTACCACCTCCCCTCCCCTGTTTCAGTTTTTGTTGGGCACCCCTTTCCCCCTCCCTGTTTTCGGTTTGTTGGGCACCCCCCTCCCCTCCCCGAAATTTCGTTTATGGTTCGGTTTGTTGGGCCTCCCATCCCCCCCCTGTTGGTTGTGCGTTGGGCTTCCCCTTCCCCTCCCCTGGTTTTCGTCGGTCGGGCCTCCCCTCCCCATCCCCCGGTTGTGCGTCGGGCTTCCCCTCCCCCTTCCCTATTTGTGGTCTTATGTCGTGTCCCCTTGCCCCTTAGTTGGTCATGTTCAGGTTTTTGGGCATCCCTTTCCCTAACCCCCTGGTGGTTGGTGCTCCCTTCCCGACCTATGTTATCTCTAGTTCTGCTGTTGTTTTTCCTATTCTATGTTGTTAGTGTTGGTGTTCGTAGTTGGTTCTGGCAACTCAATCATGGTTGCCAGCTGCTTAAGGATTGGTGGATTAAGAAGCTAGTCATAGAATATGTTCTTTTAGATTCTATGACTAATGAACAGGTTACTCATGAGGATGAGAAGTGTGAGTATGGTCGCGACGTTGAAAAGTTTCCTTGGTTCGGACATATATTTTCCGGTTTCATAAGCCGGTGGTGTGTTCGAGAGCTCAAACTGTTGAGCTCTCCTTCTAGCTTGGCAACGACCTTATTGGTCCTTGCCTTGAAAAATCAAAATCTGCAGGCGGCACCCCAGTTTCAACTGGTGGATTTCAGCACGCCCCGTTTCTCTTACTTACTGGAGAAACCTGAAGTACTCTCGAGAGAGAGTCATGAGTCACCTAGGAACGTGACTCTTCAGATCATGAGCCTAGAATCCCAAGCGTCAGAAGTTCGTTGGGATTGCTCATGCGGCAAGACGCGAATCTTGCCTTCGGTTGTCCGTTGTCCGGATCATGAACGACATTCGCTTCTCCTACCACTTCCGTCAGTTATCAGAATTTTGACTCCACCAACACAATCATCGACCAGCGACGCCCTCCTTAATTGGCGACTCTCTATCCATTTTATTTGCTTTTGTTTTTTAGGGCATGTAAGAGCTCATAAAGCTCATTTAGTTATTACTTTGTTTTATGTTTGTTTGTATTAGTAATAGGATGTACTTCGTTGTTTAATTAATGTACGTTTTCTCGATGTCAAAAAAAAAAAAAAAACAATTTCTTACAGTATAGTCCAGGCCTCTTATTTGTGAAAGAAAGATAAACATAAGATTTTATTGTTGGAAATCTAATCTTAGGTACTTTTGTTCTCTTAAATTTGTTAGGCATCTTCCTCGAGAGAAGAGTCTCGTAACAACTTATTGTACATGAAAAAAATGTCACTTTTACTAATATATAATATGTTTAACGAACTTATTATATAGAAAAGAAAAAGCATATAAACGATAAATAAATTGAAACACAAGATTTCTTGATTCCAATTATTGCACATTGCTTCGTAGCATGGTGTAAATTTTAAAAACCACATTCCAAAATGTTGAGCATTTAAACTTGCGAAACTCGTCGAGCTATCAGAACATCACGAAAGAAAGCTTCCCCCTCCCCCAAAAAACCCTAACTCGTGAAAGTCCCCGGGGGATCGACCCGAGCCAGCGACCTCGGCGCTCGTCGTGGTCGTCGAGCTCCACACAAAGTCTCAGTTCTCGTTTTTCGTCTTTCCTCTTTAGTTTTTCCTTCCCCTTCATCAAGCCATATGGAGAATTGGAGGCAAAATCCTAAAATTCTCGGCATCGCGCTGCACCAGTGGGTCGGTGCACCGATGGTCTGGCAGTAGTGGAGTATTGGATCACGCGCCAAGCTAGAAGCTTTACAAGCGGCGGCTCAGACGGAAATTGGTACGAAGTCACGAAAGAAAGTGACTTCCTTGGTAGTTCCATCTTTAGAATCCCAGTCTGACTTCTCATTTCAAAGGCCTTGGGATTTATTGTCTTGTGACCTTTGGTTCTACAAGAACAAAGTAGGCGATCCAACATTTATTGATATGTGATGAAAACTGTCGAGAAACTAACGAAAACGATTTTCTTGTAATTCCGTTTTCAATTAATGCAAATTTATGTGATGTAAAAAAATCACATTCCAAAGCATCATAGTGTTGCTTTTATGCAATTTTTAAACTGACTATTAAATTTGTACTAAAAACTGAAATATTTTTAACTTGTGAGGTACTAGCATTGCTCGAGGAGTTGACCTAGCTTTTCCTCCTATACTCCTAATTATCAATAAGGTCTATACTTCCTACGTTTGGACATTTCACAATATATAGTCGTTAATACTTGTATCTTTACCTTATTATTCGCTTTTTTTTTCTATCTCTCTCTCACTTTTCATGTTATTGTGAAACAAAAATGTTAACATGTGTACCTTATAAACAAGAGGGAGTATTATTTGTTGAGGCTAATAATTATCCAATAAGTATAATAATGAGAGGCGTAGGATTAATGAAAATTGATTCATAAACAAACATCACAAGAAAGAATATCTTTGTGATCATAAAACCTTGAGTTACTTGGACGGCTCACTTTTGTACTCTCGGATAGTCCGTGATCAAATACTATATAAAAAAAGGTTAGGCAAACCCTCTAAAAGTCTTTTTTGTAAAATAATGAGAAGTATATAATTTCGTGCACAAAAAGTGGTAATTTGTAGCCTCTTTTTTTTCAGTTTGGTTGAGCCAATAATAATTCGGGCATGCAAATTAAATAAAGAAGCCATAAAAAAGGACAAAACATACACGAGTGCATAATATTTTTAAGTTTTCATTTCATGCGAAATGCCTTAAAATTGCCTTTTTACTTTCGATAGTCTTTGAGTCAAAAGTCAACGAGATGAATGCTTGCTTGCCAAAGGAGACACAGCCGCACGATTTCAGAATTTTCACAAAAAAATATGAAAATACTACTACATATATGCTGTCTAACGTTAAAGAATTTATAAGCCAAAAGACAACCGTCAACCATTTTTCATATGCACCCCTATATTTTAGGAGTATATTAGTATTTTTATATATCATGAATTCATGATTGATATAATTTGTGATAAGACTATCAATTTTGATAATTATATTCTCGTAGATGACTGATACGAGGTTGTTCACTAACTTGTAAAATCTATTTACTTCTTTGCATTGCCGCATAAATCATTAAATCTATTTGTTTAACTGCGAGAAAATTATTTTTTGTTTCTTCAGGTATGTTGGTTTTGTCTAATTGGGTGTATTTAGTTTCAAATATTTGTATGTCATAAATCGCTAGTGATGTCGTATACTCACAACATTTAAAATTAGGGCCTAGGGGGTTTATTACGACGAATGCGTCCAAGAAACAAATATTGTGCCATCCTTTTTATAGTTCTAAATTGTGCCATGTTTTAGATTGTCTATTCCAAATGTCCAATGCCATTTTTACTAATGCATACTTTAATTATTGTGACTATTTACTCGTTATATATTAGTATATAAATTAAATATATAAATTGATATTCTCAAAATACAATGTACATAGCAATATCTCGCATGATAATATTGTATTCTGAATTTCAATCTCAAAAGTAGATCGTGCTACTTTAAAGAGTAATACCTAGATTGGCTTATAATTTCAATCTCTAATCTTTAAACAAGAAAAATGTTATTCGTGACTTGAAATCTTGTGAATGGCATAAGGCTGACTTTGAATGCACATATATCTCAATCTATAAATGGTTTTGATGTGATCCAAATTGGATGTGATATCTTGTTTCAAGAGCTTTCCAACGATAGGTCATATGCCCAATTCCGCTGAGAAACGAGAAAGTTACGCCCGTTTTACGAAGAACTGCCGAGAGCCTACCGCGACTCGCGGCAGCCACCGCGACTCGCGGTTTGCGAGATGCGTTTCCGAATCGGATTTTCTTTTTAGGGTTTTGTACAGAGTATATTCTAGGGTTTTTGTGCGGGGTTCCTTATGTTATAAAAGGACCTCTTGGTGTTCATTATTAGACACAACTTATGAAACACTTTTAGCCTCTAGAATTTAGGACTCTTTGTATTATTCTCCTTGATTTTCTCCATTATAGTGAAGAAGCTCGAATCCCCCATCTGTGGACGTATTCTCATACTTATTATTTCATTGATTTTGTTCGGCATTAATCAAACTACAACACCCCAGTCCCTAACAAAAAAGAATCTCACAAAAAAAAATCTACGATTAGTAAGTTAAACATTAACTTTTTATATCAAACATCAGACATTGATCAATTAGCTGGCCGGCTCTTCATATACACACATATGACATATCATAGCCGTTGACGAGAGTAGGAAAAAAGAGAAGTTTTACACGAACTCAAAACAAACACAGAGGGAGAGAGATCCGTGAATGTAGACGTAAAAGACAAAGCACAGACAACAAAAGTATTCTTTTGGGACACTGATTTCATCCACATGCACATGATTTCAAGTTGTATTTTCTTTTTCCTAGTAATTTGTAATTTTTAGTTCCCCTTCTACTGCATGCATGCTGCTGTGCCAATGCCACCTAGTTATACTTCTCACGGGAGTAGGATTAGTAAGCCCTCCCATTTCTTTGGCCTGCAGCCCTGGATTTGCTCCACCTTTTGTGTTCTTTTTGTTTTAGCATATTTCTAAGTGTTTTCAATCATATAAATTTTTCTGTAGCAAAAAATTATTACACTTAATTTTATTATTGTCATCAATATTCAAGTAGTAGAGTTATTAGACAAAAAAAATCAAATTCTCTAACTCTCACTAATCTTAAACAATTATATATCTATTTTATTCATTGTGGAACTCCATTTATTTTATAAATATGGTATGCTTAGATAGCACTCTATAATCTTTCAACGTTCATCATTATATTGTTTGTAATAAGATTATGAATTTGAGATTTCAAAATACACTTGATTGAAACAAATCCAATAACAAATTTATTAAAATTTATAGGATAGTTACTTTCTTACAATTAAACTAGTATATATGTAAAGTATTCTAACTTTGAGCACATAAATACTAAAAGGGAAGAATTTTAAGAATTGGCGGATGAATATTAAACCTAAAATATAGGTAGTGGAGAAATTACAATTGTTAAACTAATTTTAACTTTACAACACATAAGAAGTTATTGTTGTACAGGAAATAATCAGTGTATGATAGATGAGCATCAAGCTAGCTAGTAGTATGATCGATACTCATGTCATCGTACTCGATGTAAAATACTCCCTCTATAAATAGATTCTCTATTTTGACTTTTGCCCTATTCACATACTCTATATATTTTGATTATGTTTTTCTATTTATAAGAGTAAAAACCAATGTTAGCATACAAGATGTTGTTGAATTTGTTTCAACGTATATTTTTAACTAAATTATCATTTTTTTTTTAATAATTTTTAATAATGGATATATAATAAGTAATATTAAAGTCAAAGCTATACATTTATAAACTTATAAGTTATTTTAAAATGGAGGGAGTATGAATTCATATCCCAGCTAATTTTGGAGGGTCCACTTTAACCCCTTGGTAAGCAAGGGACCTCTTTGGACCAAAGACTCTTGCCGGGTCACCATTAAATTCACGCAGGTCAATGCTTGAGAGTAGGGAGATTATAGGAATCCCTACTCCCAAACACAAGCAGGTAGTGGGGGCTCGAACTTATGACCTCAAAGTCACAAGGTGAGTTATCCACCACCTTCACCAAGCAAGCTTGGTTAGCTAAGCGCATACTTTGGTCCACTGCTTTAGTAGCGTTACAGTACACCACATATATATACTGTATACTATACTCCATGGCGGAATTATTTTTAAATGTCCAAAGCACTTGTCTTCTCGTTAGCTACATCCATTAAGAAAATTATATATTTCTCTTTCTTTCTTTAATTTTGCCATGAGCTATTGTAACAAAGATATCATAAAAGAGAAAAAATAAAACCGTTAGAATTTGATCTGTTATTGTGTGTTCTTATAGATAGGCATAAAAGATCCAACGTTTTTTATTTAATATTGAGCTTATTATCATCTCTTCCATTTTTTATTACTTGTTACATTTCCTATAATTTTGGATATTTATACGAAAATGTACTAATATTTTTCTTTTAGCAAAATTTTATCACTCTCTCCTTAATCACATGGATCATCTGCCTTTCATATCATACATTGTCTAAATTGTCCTTCATATACGTGTCAATATAATTTGGAACCGTTGCTTGTATTATAGAACGTAAGAAGAATGTATATGACTCAAGTTTATTACGACTACCTTTGTTATTTTACCGATTAGTAATATAATGACTCCAAATTTCACTAAATTACCACAAAACTAATATTAAAGCATATTCCACTCTGTTGCTTATCTAATAAATATTGATTCTTCTTTTATTTTCCTCTTTAATTCCTACAAGTTACAACCAACAACACCCTATAATAAATGAAGTCCAAAATATATGACGTACATGTAAAGCAGTATTGATATATCTCCTTGTGCCCTAGCTAGCTAATTAAAGCATCATGCAATGCAGGCCATACAAGTCACATAAAGAAGGACTTGCTAGAGAGAGAGAGTAGTTAGAGACAGGGTATTTTCTTGTCAAAAAAAAAAAGAGAGAGGGTATTTGTATATAAATTATTAACTAATATTATATAAGTAGAGTATAAGGTTGGGAATTTCTTCAAATTCTACAAAGACCTCACCTGCAGCTTTCATGCTGAAAAAAATTCCTCTCAATCTTCTCCTTAACTAGTCCATATATGTTTTCTCCAATAATAGCCACCTACAATAAAGACCTATATTTCCTCTTATACCAAAGTATAAACCCTTTAACTTAATTTGTCCTTAATCATAGAATTAGCAAAACAACATATAGGTTAGGGCCATATAAGGGGAAAGAGATTATAAATTTAATCATGATTAGGGCAGGAAGTGGTAGCACAGAAGGATCCAAAACAAGCCTTTCCAATGATATAATTGATCAAGAGTTTGAGGATGATAATAAGGTAGAGGAAGAAGAGGTGGATGATAATAGCAACAGTAATAGCAAGGTAGTGATCAAGATCAATGGTTCGAGCTCGAGTACAAGCACGGTTGAGGAGGACGAGAAGAAGAGGACCACCTCCTCCGGATCAGTGAGGCCCTACAACCGCTCAAAGATGCCGCGGCTCCGGTGGACACCGGATCTCCACCTTTGCTTTGTTCATGCTGTTGAAAGGCTAGGAGGACAAGAAAGTAAGTAGCAACTAGCAAGCAATAGAATAATATGATCTAATTTAGTAATTTTAAGGGTTTTTGCAATGGTTTTTGTGATGTGGAAATTGATGATAATTGTGTAGGAGCAACACCTAAGTTGGTTCTTCAGTTGATGAATATCAAAGGCCTAAGTATTGCTCATGTCAAGAGTCATCTTCAGGTAACTAGCTACTATACTCAATACTTAAATTAGTAGTATCATTCTTATGAACCAATTGATTATTTAGTTAATTAAGGCAGTTCTTATTTGATTTTGTTTATATATCATATTGATTATTAGTTTAACTATTGACTCCTTGAAATGGTTGCCTCATTAGATGTACAGGAGCAAAAAGATTGATGAATCTAATCAAGGTAACCTCCTTTAAATCTATATATGAAGATTTCTATTTTTAGTTCAAATTATAGTAAGTAGGATTTTGCAATCTATGTATGTATCTAATCTTATTTCTAATATTTTATTTTATTTTGTTGCAATCGATTACTTTTACAGAAGCTATGAGCAATCAAGGAATATTCAGTGATGGAAGAGATAATATCTACAATCTCAGCCAGTTACCTATGTTACAAGGCTACAATCATCAAAGATCACCTTTTAATCTAAGGTACAAAAAAATAGTCTTACATATAGGCAAAATATATTTTTGAATCATGTAGTATACTTCTAATCAAGATATTGATTAACTTTATAACAAACTAAATATGTTCCATTTTTTTTTCTATTGTAACAAGATATGGCGATCCTACTTGGAGAGGTCATTCCAACCAGATTTATGCTCCATACAACGTTGGGACTTCATCTGATAGGCCTAGGAACGGGTCGAATTTCAATTCTCTTTCAGAAAGGATGATCTTTTCTAGTAATAGTAGCAATTCTCAAGTGACCAATGTCAATTTCCTCCAAGGGCAATTGTCAAATTGGAGAACCCAACAATCACTCAAAAATACCCCAATATTCCAAGCTCATGGATCATCATCATGTCAATCCATAAGTAGACCAAGGTCTAGCACAGAGTTGATCAACCTAGCAATTAGTCCAATTACAGAAGTAGCGCCCGAGAAAAGAGAGAACTCAAATTCTTTGAACATCCTTAAACCCTCTAATAACATTGAGATTAAGCAAAGAACCATTGTTAATCATTTAAAAAGGAAAGCCTTGGATTTGGATCTCTCTCTTGCCCTAGCTCCAAAAGATGAATTTGATGATTCATTGACCAAGGCAAATTCAAAGGATAAAGAGATAGGTTGTGAATTATTATCACTATCTTTGCAACACACACCGCCATTTTCTTCTAGCTCAAATGATAAGTTCATTAGCAAGTTGAAGGAAGGAGATGCAAGTAGTAGGAATAAACAAGCAAAGACAAGTTTGGATCTGACTTTATGAATGAAGACAAATGCTGAGTGAGATCTTGGTGTACTTTGTCAGTGAAAAAAACTCCTAGTAGTGCAAAAAAAGTAGATAAACATATCTATTGCATATAATATACCAAAGGTAATGCCAAATTTACTTGTCCCTAGTACTTATTTTTGTTGTTATATATCATATTAACATGATTACTGTTTTCGTCTCATGCTTGTAACTCTAATATTCTAATTTCTAAGTGTCTAGGAAATCGAATCTGTTATTCTTTTATGTAATAATTAGATAAAAGTTGCATAAAAGAAGGACCAGTTACATTAGTTAATCAACCATTTCTTTTGATTTTAGTGAATTCTCGAAGTACTTCACTGCTGAGAATCCTTGCATGATTATCCTTTTCGCTGTCTTAATACAGACGAATTTTCCATTAGAATATTACTTGCATGAAAATCTTACATGCTACAGTGAACTGGATGATAATTATTTTTTTCTTTCAAAAAAAAGAAAGGCTTATAACAATATTTTCTTAGATTTTATTTTCTTTTTGTAGTAAATGTTTGTAGATCAGCATTAATTTTTTTTAGGTAAAATTTCAAAAAACTACCTTTTATAACCAACTTTTTTCATAAAACTATCTTTTATAATTTTTCTTT
The DNA here is from genome assembly GCA_947648045.1 of Beta corolliflora. Lineage (NCBI taxonomy): Eukaryota > Viridiplantae > Streptophyta > Magnoliopsida > Caryophyllales > Amaranthaceae > Beta > Beta corolliflora. The sequence continues at coordinate 117,145 of CANSZD010000843.1, forward strand.
CAAAAAACTACCTTATATAACAAATTCATTTCAATATACTACCCTTTTACGTTTATATTTAATAATAATCGATAAATGACAATCGTCGTAGTTATTGCTGCCGGTGGCGTAGCGAGAAAAGAGGAAAGAAACGAGAGGGGAAGAAAGAAAAGCAATTTATGGTGACTCAATTATTAGTGATTAAACCCCATTAATGGTAAAATGGTAGTATATTGAAAGGAAATTTGTTATATAAGGTAGTTTTTCGAAAGAAATTTTTTAAAAGGTAGTTTTTTGAAAAAAGTTGATTATAAAAGGTAGTTTTATGAAATTTATCCTTTTTTTTTATTGAAAATAATAAGAGTTTTTGTTCAAAATAAAGGAAGTTCCAAATTGATAGCAGTATATATTTATGTACTTGCTTTCAGTTTTTATTTTTTGTCCTCTATTTATAGACTATGATCTATTTATGCTTCTATGATGGTGTGTTACCATTTGTTTTTTTAGGAAGTTTTGATCATGAAAATAATCTTAATATTATTGCCATTATTTTTATTAAAAAAACTAATTCTTTCAGAGTAAAATTCATAAATAATTTGATATAATAGAAAAATGTAAATCTCAATCATTGTAAATTTTTGTCTTGTAATGTTGTAATAGATAATAGATTGGCTGAAACTTATTATAGATATTGCATATACTATATACTACTAGTGCCCTTGTCTTTGATGTAGCCGATGTAGGTAATATGCTAGGACTAGATTGGCCTAATTATGGATGAGCTAAAACATTTAGTAATGAATACTGTTGATTCTTAGTTAATTTATTGGCCCGTGAACAATTCACATATATATGTGTAAATCTTCGAGGAGTACGAAACATGTTGCTTAGCAGTTAGCACGCATGTCAATGAAATTCATTTAATTTTAAGGAATTTAATTTGCCAAAATATCTCATTGCATTTATTATATTTAAGAAAAATGTACCATATATTACCTGTTTAGAACATTACGATCAAGAATTAAAAGGATATATACAATTTTTGATATTATTGTCATGGGACGGGGGTTTTGAGGGTTGGTCGATTTCCAGGGCCATGAGGAGGCGTTTGGTAGACAAGGGTGGCACACTGTGGTGGAAGCGGAGGAGGGGCGCACGTCCCTAGGGAAAACGACTTCTCCATGTTCTAAAACAAGTTCAAACTTTCTCATCAAAAAAATAATTCATTTTAATAGTCCCTTATACATACATTTCCTAAATTCAAAATGATAGAACAAACAATAATACCATGCATTAAAATCCAATAATCTTTGCACCTTACCCCTCGGCCTCATTCGGTCGGTAGTAAGTTTTCATGTAAGATCGTATTATCATAAAATTAGTGTAAGTCCACCCCACTTTGTTCCCTAAAAGGATCATTATGTAAATTAAAAGGGTCACTTTGTGAATTAAAGGGTCACTTTGTGAATTAAAGGGTCACTTTGAGATAATGGGCCACAGTGCCTTAATAGGACTTGTACCATAAGTGACCCCCTATGGGACAACAAGCTTGCCGATGCATGCCTTACCATAAACCACAGAAGACAATCTTATATGAGAGTTAGTATTCAGTCAAACCTTCCGCACCCGAATAAATAACATAAATAATGTTTGCAATAATTACCATGAACTCAAAAAGTATACCCTAGTAATTTACTAATCGTTAGCTATATGTGTAAGTCTGATCTAACAAGCTATATATTATGCAAACTAAACATCTGTATGATTATTACTAATACGAAATATCATGTGTTTTTAACTAAAGTAGCTTGGGAATCACATTGGTAACCAATGCATTGGCAAGAACACGGTGTGCGGCTTGTGTTGGATGAATTGAATCCCAAAAGACATAAGTTGATGGATTAGGGCAAGTCGCAACCGCGGTATTGCATAGACTGCCTGATTCCAGAATTCCTGTACCACAGCATCCTTCAAGAGTCGTTTGAAAGCCTGCACACATTTAAAAAAAAAAAAGATTTATATTTTATTATCCAATAAACAAACATGTTGCAATGTACTCATATAATATGCAAGAAACTCGTCATTTGATTATTTTACGGAAAAACTGACATGATAAATTTAAAGTTTGGGATGTTGTCTCATATTATTTCCATCGTGACTTATTAATTATTTTGCATAATATATTTCACAAATTATTAGAATAGGCGGTTTAATTTTAACATAAAATTAGATAAATCCAAGCTCGCATTCTCTTAACACGCCCATTCTATTTCACTCTAACCCAACATTATCCCTAAGATCTCACACTAACCTAAAGTCATCCTTTCTCTTCTCCTTCCTTTGTTTTCTGGATTTTCGAACTACAATAGACAATTTCAAAAAGTAACCTGACAGTCTTCTTACCGAACGAATTAAACTAGTCACTAAATGGATTAAAATAGTCACCGAATGAGTTAAAGAATGTGATTACCGAATAGATTAAAATGGTCACGAAATAGATTAAACCGGTCACAAAATAAATTAAACTAGTTAAAGAATGTGATTCTTGAATGGATTAAACCTGGTCACAAAAAAAGATTAAACTAGTTACCATATTAAGAAATGTGGCATGTTCTCTTCTAAATCTTGGGCTTGGGAAATGCCTAATTTTAAATTAAAAGAGGCGATGCCCATACAAGACCAACTAAATATATTTAATTGGTTTTCTTTTTGTCTAAATTCGCTTTAATCTTCCCATTTACTCCATATAATTTATATTACATATATTATATTTTACTTTTTTTTTTATACCATAATCTCGTTATTCTCTCTTCTTTCCATTCACCAAGTTACCATGACCAATTAAAGCATAACACAAACTAAGTACCTCCTGATATAAGATTATCGAAAATGGGAGCTGCTGATTTATCAAAAATGTCATCCTTCTTTTCAGAATACTTACTACCAATTTTTTTGACACACAATTCTAAAGATGATATACAAATTAAAGTACACGAAAAGATCAAGTAAAATAATTTTTTAACACTCGATAATAACTCAATTACTCAGCGGTACGGTGTTTAAATTATTAATTAGCGATTGGTGCTTATATTCTTTTAGTTATTTTGTGAAAACATTAATAGAAAAATCTTTACCATATGTTTGAGGGCGGTTAATCATATCAGCCAAAGGATTGTAAATATCAGCATAGACAATTCTAGCGTCGGAGTGTTGAGATTGCAACCCATTGAGGAGGGTTTGGAGTATGTTATTGTAGACCACAGCATCTGAATTTTGTTGATCGACACAAACTCGTTGGAACCAATGCATGCTAGGGATGATGCTACCAACACTCACTTGGATAGGCAAACACCCTAGTGGTGCAAGACCCGCCACCGCGAACCTTCTTGCTCCTAGGTTATATAGAGACTGTAACAACAAATTAAACTAAGTGATCAGAAACATATACAAAAGACAATTGCATGATATATTTGACTAATTAATAATACAATATCCGAATTAAGGTGCAAAAAAACGGATGCGGAGCGATATAATAAAAAGTTATAGGAGTAACTTTTTTCTTAAATTACTAGAAAATAAATTAAAAGCCCACTTATTTTCCTCTAATTTTCAAATTTCTACTTATGACTAATTTTATGAAAATAAAACAATGTTCTTGACTTTCGTTTCCACTTACCTTATCATTTTTATGTGTTCGTCAAGTGTTTCAAATGTGTCAAGTGTCTTATAATTGTCCATAAAAATAAAAATATAAGATGCATCGTTAGTAGTGTCTGATATGTATCGGACTATTAGGGAACGGTGTGTCCGATGTGTGTTGATCAAAATACGTGTCGAACATGGGATAGGTCATTCACATAAAGTGTACAATCTACATACTTCTTACTTGTTTCACAATCTCCCGTGCACACTTTTGATCATTAAATTTTTAGTTATTTATAAAAAGTGACGCGATTATGACAAAATCTTAGATAAAAATCTATCTTATTAGCTAAAGAATATACCATCAACAGCCAACATTTCCTAAAACGGGAGTATAACACTGAAAAAAATCAATTACAGGGAAGAACTGTTATACTTTCATTAAATCACCCATTAGAGGTAATTAAGATTAAGGAAAAATTTGTGATAGTAATCTTACAATTCTTAAATTAATTTCTATGTATAACAAAAGGACAAAAATTTAAATTAATTTCTATGTGATTAATTATATTCTAAACCCCCTACGATAAAGGAAAAATTTGTGATAGTAATCTTACAATTCTTAAATTAATTGCTATGTGATTAATTATATTCTAAACGTCACATATTTGAGTTTCTATTTATTTTTTCATATATATAAAAGATTTACTACCTTTTTAGTCTTTTACCGAACATAATAAGATAAATTAATAGATATTATTAGGGCCTATATGATGTATAATTAACTTAAAATTAGTTTTTTCTTTAGAGTTTCATATCGAATCATTTAAACCATTAGAATCATTATCAAAACCATCGGAAACCGCTAAAAGTTGATTACCCAACCCGTCAAGAGAACAAAACTTAATTATCAAAGTTAAGGAATGAGAAAACATTTTCTTTTAAGCATATCATATTACATACCTGAATAATAGGCTGAAGCCTAGAAATAAGAAATTCCGAATAACTTGTAGGAGAGTTTGTCAAAGCCCCTAGTTGGTATATCAAAATAATTAATAAGCATATCATTCGATCCGACCGATATTAAAAACATCGCATTTTCTACGGTCCAACTCGTTTTATTTTGACCCGTAAATCTCTCCATTCTCCCTAAAGCCTCCTGAAAGTTTGTTACTTGGGCCATTGGATCAAGTGCATGAGTAAAATCAATGGTTAAATCATCTAAACCGGATCCAGCAGAGGCAAAACTAACACCGGTTAAAAGGTCTTGGTCTGTCACGGACCGGTCTAAGTAAGCCGGGATTAAATCTTTTAGACCGAGCGAGCTAGCTACGTAATCTGGTGCAATTCGACCGTCTGAGAACCGGCCGGTTGAGACTCTACCCGGGAAGTCTTCCCCATAAGACTGGTGGTTTGCCCGGAAGAGAGCGGTCGGAATGTAGTCGTTGTTTCCGGGGTCCACCGTTGAGTCCCCCGAACACGTAGAGGGCGGTGATAGGTTGCAGGCCGCAGAGGTGGTAGTGGTTGTTGTAACGAGTAGGATCAATATTAGGGTGCTCATGGTGGTTGGTTTTGTTACCATTGTTGAGTATTATGATTATGGAGATAGAGATGTGTTTTTTTTTTGTAGTAGGGTTTATAGGGGATAATAGTTATATTATGGTGCTATATATATATATATATGGTCCTATGTGTTTGTGAAAATAAGAGTTTGATTAGTAGTAGTATTAATCAATATGTGAGTGTTTTATTAGTTTATCTTATTTTGTGTTTATCTTATTCACATTTAGAGAATGTTTATATTAGGATAAGATTGCACAAAGGATTTTGATTTTTATTGCAAGTTTAGATTGGCTAGGATTCTACAAATGCTAAATAAACAATACGTGCTTATAATTAGATTTGGTACTGATCATATGAATATTATCTAAAATATTCTATACAAATAAACACTCTTTCTATATGATATGTGTCACGATTTTACTTCCTTGCAACAAGTGAAAAAATCAGGGGGAAAATAAATAGAGAAGAGGAGAGAAGTTTTTTGTTGCCTTTTCGTTAAGGGTAGTAGTAGAAAAAATTGCATACTTAAATGTCTAAATAAGCGGTAACATGCAAAGACTATTTTCCCTTGCAACTTCACTTGCTTTTCGGCTTATGTAGAGCCCTTTAGAATTGTAGTCATTTGTAGACTCCAACATTACAAAATGATTTGGTTCACTGGTTTTTGAAGTTAATGGGTTGGGCCATAATGATTGGACAAATTCCCTTGCATATTTTCTTTACTCAGATCATTCAGTGTCTCATTGAAGCTCAATATAAAGATTTGTTTGTTAGCTCAATATACAACCAAGACGTACATTGAAATAAGGAAAATTTGTTAAAGTTTTACCTTTTGAAAAAATACTTTTTATTTAAAAGTATCTTTTAGATTTTTGGCTCATAAATACCATTTAAAAATGCTAAGGTGGCTAAAGTTCGGACCTATTTTTTTTGAATTCAATAAAAAAGTTCGATATTTGGACGTTGACTTTATTGAACATTTATTTTTGGTAAATCTTTTTTGTTGTTTTCCTCACCCTTCCCTTTACCCGCCTTCTCCCCTTCTCCTTTTCGTTTTCTCTCCATATAATAAACCCTTCGCCACGATTTCTCTTTTCTCCGCTAAAATGTATGAATTTATCTACTCTTCACGTAATTCCGTTTCGCTCATCTTTTACTCTTTTTTGGAACACATAATATCTCACACTGTGCTACTCTACCTCTCCCTTGTGGTACATCAAACAAAAATTCAAAAGCAAATGCGAGTACAAGTGGGGGAAACTATTTTATCCAACACCAATCCACCATCCATGGCTAATATTCATCCAATACTCATATATTTGTTCAAGGAAGTACAAAATGTAAACCACATCCACCACACCACCCTAAGTGCACGTCCCATAATCCATTAAATATGATAAGCCACGCAGTGGCATTGATACAAGACATCCGCCGCTAAAAAACCTTTTCACAACTGTAATGATAGTAGTAATAATAATAAAGTCTCAAACATTTTAATTACATGTCAATCAGAAGTTCAAATTTCATATCCACAACATACATTAATATGATATGCAAAGACTTATAATCCAAGGTATAGAAAAATACAAATAATACTGAAAAAGAAATTAAAATTAGTATATCATCACTTGCCACCTACAACCATATCAATTTCCACTTCAATCAAAGTAAATGCGGTCTGGATCCATCAAATAGACCACCTGTCAAAGCATAGAAGTATTCAACTATATGAATATCAACTACATCTATCGATATTAAACTCTATCCAACAAATT